>SJYG01000170.1:2880414-2926900 GCA_006410535.1 Litocranius walleri | reverse complement strand
CATAAATAAATTAGAACAGAAGAAAGATGTGGTTCAGACAGAGGCTACAACTTCTATGTTTTAAGAAAACACAGAGCTAATAAACCAAAAGTAGGTAGAAGTAAGAAAGCAAGAAAGACCAGAGTGGAAATCTATGAAATATAAAAGGCAAAACCTGTAGAGAAAATCAATGAAACCAAAACTTGATTTTACTGACAGGAATGATAAAAGTGATAATCCATCAGCCAGTATAATCAAAACAAAACAAAAACAAAGAGCACAATTATAAATTTCAGGCAAAAAGGAATGTAGACATTTGATTAGAACTACATTTATTAAATAAACTATATTTGTAATTAAAACCTTCCCATCAAAAAATAATTCTGTGACTGCATGGCCTTAGTGATAGATTATCAAAACTTTAGTAAAGAAATAGAGCTAATAATAATCTAACTTTCCACAACATTGAAAAAAAGTAAAGAAATGTTTCCCAACATTTTACATAATGGCAGAAATAAAACCAAAGACCTCAAAGGAAAAATAAATTAATGGTCTATGTCCCTCTTAGACAAAGATGTGTAATTTGTAAAAGCTTTTGCACACCAAATCCAACTACATATTAAAACTATTAATATAGCAAGTCCGAGTGTTATTAATATTTATTCTGAGTCTAATTTATTTTTACATTTGAAGATCAGTTAATGTAACTTATTACATTAACCAATAGACCAAGCCAATAGACAAAGAAAAAGCTCTCAGCAAACTAGGAAAAAGGAACTTCCTCAACTTAATTGTGATCAATTACAGAAAAACTACAGCTGTTACATTTAATCATGAAAGGCTGAATATTTACCCCCAAATCAGGAATAAATGGGATTTCCACCCTCACCAATTTAACATTATATTGGAGGTTTTAACAAGTTCAATGACAAAAGGCAGAAAAAAGCATTGTTTTTAGAAAAGGAAAAGTATTTACAGATGATATTACTTTCTATGTAAAAACACTGACACAACCTATGAAAAACCTCCTAGAATGAATGAATTGGTTCAGGAAAATTAAAGCTACAGAAATTAATTGTATTATTTCTTTAATCAACAAGCAAATGTAACTTTAAAATAAATATTCAGTTCAGTTCAGTCGCTCAGTTGTGTGCAACTCTTCCCGAACCCCATGAATCGCAGCACGCCAGGCCTCCCTGTCCATCACCATCTCTCGGAGTTCACTTACTCACGTCTATTGAGTCCGTGATGCCATCCAGCCATCTCATCCTCAGTTGTCCCCTTCTCCTCCTGCCCCCAATCCCACCCAGCATCAAAGTCTTTTCCAACGAGTCAACTCTTCGCATGAGGTGGCCAAAGTACTGGAGTTTCAGCTTTAGCATCATTCCTTCCAAAGAAATCCCAGAGCTGATCTCCTTCAGAATGGACTGGTTGGATCTCCTTGCAGTCCAAGGGACTCTCAAGAGTCTTCTCCAACACCACAGTTCAAAAGCATCAATTCTTTGGTGCTCTGCCTTCTTCACAGTTCAACTCTCACATCCATACATAACCACAGGAAAAACCATAGCCTTGACTAGACAGACCTTAGTCGGCAAAGTAATGTCTCTGCTTTTGAATCTACTATCTAGGTTGGTCATAATTTTTCTTCCAAGGAGTAAGTGTCTTTTAATTTCATGGGCGCAGTCACCATCTGCAGTGATTTTGGAGGCCAAAAAAATAAAGTCTGACACTGTTTCCACTGTTTCTCCATCTATACATTACTACAAATACACTGAAAAATTTGCAGATAAACTTTACAACACATACAAAAGACTTACACATTGAAATCTGTAAAGCATTGCTGACTACAAGTGAAGAAAACCCACATAATTAATGAGATACACTATGCTTGTTGGTTGACATACTCAATGTTATTAAGATGTCAATTTTTCTAAATAGATTTATAATTTCAACACCATTCAATTGAAATTCCAGCAACCATCAATTGTAGAAATTAAAAAACGGATTCTTAAATTCATATGGAAATGCAAAGGACCTCAATTAGTCAAAATAACTTTGTAAAAGAATGAAACTGACGTAAAACACTATTTTGTAGAGTCATTAGACAGCTTCAGTAATCAAGATAAAGAAGTATTGACATAAGGATAGACAACCTGATCAATCAACACAAGTGAGAACTATGTAATAAGCCAACACTAAGTGGAAAATTCATGCTCTACAAAAGTTCAAAGGCAATTCAAGGAGAAATAAACACTTTTCAACAAAGGGTATTAAAACAATTGAATACCTAGATTAAAAAACAGTTTTTTAACAAAAATTAATTGACAGTGAATCATATAACTAATTATAAAACACAACATGAAAAAACTTTCTGAAAGAAAACAAGAAAAAATCTCTGAGATCTTGATTAGGCAAATATTTAAAATATTTTGCAGAGATATTTAGAACCAAAACATAATCCATGAAAGACTAACTGACATATTAGACTTCAGGTGAATTAAATCCAGACATTGTTAGGTAAATGAAAAGATGAGCCACAAAGAGAAAACATTTGAAACTTACATATCTGTTAAAATTCTTCTAGCTAGAATACATTAAAATTTATTTTTCAATTTCAATAATAAAAAACATTCTTTACACAAGTACATGGTTTGAACACATGCTATTGGGAAGATTCTCCTGGAGAAGTGAATGACAACCCACTTCAGTATTCTTGCCTGGAGAATTCCATGGACAGAGGAGCTTGGTGGGGTCACAAAAAGTCGGACATGACTGAGCAACTATCATTTCATTTTCAATTTACCAAAGAAGATATAAAGATGACAGACAGACACATGGAATATATTAGGGAAACATAAAATTAAAACTACAATGTATAACCACAACACATCTCTTAAAATGGATGAAATATAAAAATAGATTGTACCAAATGCTACAATGAAATAGAGGAAATAGGTGCTTCTAATTTTGCTTGTATAAATGTAACACTGTTCGACCGCATTAGAAAACAGCTTAGCAGATTCTTATGAAGTGAAAAATAAACTTACCATATGGATCAGCAAGTTCAGTGTTAATTTATGTTCACACAGAAGCTTTGATGTGAATGCTGATAGTAGTTTTATTGATAATCACCAATAAAAAAACAAGATGTATAAAATTATGATATAAAATCTAAAGGAATATTAGTCACCAATAAAAATTAATAAATTTTTAATATGTACAACAAGGATGAATTACTAAATAATTATATTTGGTGAAAGAAAACAGATACAACTGAATATCCAATCTATGGTTTAATTTGTATTAAAACTTTATATATTTCAAGCTAATCTATCATGACAGAAAGCAGATCAGAGTTGTATGGGGCAGGAAGTGCTGGGAAGGAGAATTTACAGAGGAGAATGAGATAATTTTTGAAGATAACTGATATAGTCATATTGATTGAATTACTGGTTTTACAGACGTTATGCAGGTATCAATTCAGTTCAGTCGCGCAATCGTGTCCGACTCTGCGACCCCATGAATCGCAGCACGCCAGGCCTCCCTGTTCATCACCATCTCCCGGAGTTCACTCAGACTCACGTTCACGAGTCGGTGATGCCATCGAGCCATCTCATCCTTGGTCATCCCCTTCTCCTCCTGCCCCCACCCCCTCTGAGCACCAGTCTTTTCCAATGAGTCAACTCTTCTCATGAGGTGGCCAAAGTACTGGAGTTTCGGCTTCAGCATCATTCCTTCCAAAGAAATCCCAGGGTTGATCTCCTTCAGAATGGACTGGTTGGATCTCCTTGCAGTCCAAGGGACTCTCAAGAGTCTTCTCCAACACCACAGTTCTAAAGCATCAATTCTTCGGTGCACAACCTGCTTCACAGTCCAACTCTCACATCCATACATGACCACTGAAAAAACAATAGTCTTGACTAGACGGACCTGAGTCGGCAAAGTAATGTCTCTTCTTTTGAATATATTATCTAGGTTGGTCATAACTTTTCTTTCAAGGAGTGTCTTTTAATTTAATGGCTGCAATCACCATCTGCAGTGATTTTGGAGCCTCAAAAAATAAAGTCTGACACTGTTTCCACTGTTTCCCCATCTATTTCCCATGGAGTGATGGGACCGGATGCCATGATCTTCGTTTTCTGAATGTTGAGCTTTAAGCCAACTTTTTCACTCTCTACTTTCACTTTCATCAAGAGGCTTTTGAGTTCCTCTTCACTTTCTGCCATAAGGGTGGTGTCATCTGCATATCTGAGGTTATTGCTATTTCTCCCAGTAATCTTGATTCCAGCTTGTGCTTCTTTCAGCTCAGCGTTTCTCATGATGTACTCTGCATATAAGTTAAATAATCAGGGTGACAATATACAGCCTTGACGTACTCCTTTTCCTATTTGGAACCAGTCTATTGTTCCATGTCCAGTTCTAACTGTTGCTTCCTGACCTGCATACAGATTTCTTAAGAGGCAGGTTAGATGGTCTGGTATTCCCATCTCTTTCAGAATTTTCTAGTTTATTGTGATCCACACAGTCAAGTTCTTTGGCATAGTCAATAAAGCAGAAATAGATGTTTTTCTGGAACTCTCTTGCTTTTTCCATGATCCAGCGGATGTTGGCAATTTGATCTCTGGTTCCTCTGCCTGTTCTAAAACCAGCTTGAACATCAGAAAGTTCATGGTTCACGTATTGCTGAAGCCTGGCTAGGAGAATTTTGAGCATTACTTTACTAGCATGTAAAATGTGTGCAATTGTTTGATAGTTTGAGCATTCTTTGGCATTGCCTTTCTTTGGGATTGGAATGAAAACTGACCTTTTCTAGTCCTGTGGCCACTGCTGAGTTTTCCAAATTGCTGGCATATTGAGTGCAGCACTTTCACAGCAACATCTTTCAGGATTTGAAACAGCTCCACTGGAATTCCATCACCTCCACTAGCTTTGTTTGTAGTGATGCTTTCTAAGGCCCACTTGACCTCACATTCCAAGATGTCTGGGTGTAGATGAGTGATCGCATCATCATGATTATCTGGGTAATGAAAATCTTTTTTGTACAGTTCTTCCATATATTCTTGCCACCTCCTCTTAATATCTTCTGCTTCTGTTAGATCCAGACCATTTCTGTCCTTTATCGAGCCCATCTTTGCATGAAATATTCCCTTGGTATCTCTAATTTTTTGAAGAGATCTCTAGTCTTTCCCATTCTGTTCTTTTCCTCTATTTCTTTGCATTGATTGCTAAAGAAGGCTTTCTTACTTCTTCTTGCTATTCTTTGGAACTCTGCATTCAGATGCTTATATCTTTCCTTTTCTCCTTTGCTTTTCACTTCTCTTCTTTTCACAGCTATTTTAAGGCCTCTCTGGACAACCATTTTGCTTTTTTGCATTTCTTTTCCATGGGGATGGTCTTGATCCCTGTCTCCCATACAATATCATGAACTTCATTCCATAGTTCATCAGGCACTCTTTCTATCAGATCTAGTCTCTTAAATCTATTTCTCACTTCCACTGTATAATCATAAGGGATTTGATTTAGGTCATACCTGAATGGTCTAGCTGTTTTCCCTACGTCTGCATATATCAAAATGTATCATATTGTACACTCAATATGTGCAGTTTACTGCATATAAATTATATTTCACTGAAGTTTTTTCTTAAAATAAGATTCATAAACTGCTATTGCTCAAGCTACAACATTTACATATTTAATTCAATTACTCAAATGACTTCAGAAGTGTCTACAGTTAGAGTGCAAGCAAATTGAATTTTTTTGACAAAACTGCATGATACACTTCCTCAAGAAATCTATTTTCAAAGACAATTGTTATCTTGCCATCAGGTGTTAGTTGAGACTAAATGGTATACATACATCAGGTAATCCTCATCCCAGAATAACTATCATGTCTCTGGTAATGCAAGAAGACATACAGACATAAAAGGAGATGCTTAGCAGCTGTCTGGCAATGAAATGTATAATATCACGCAGACTATAAAATTCTGGAAAAAGAGGGTAAGATGCTTAGTGGAAGAGAATAAGGATAAATCTATACCATTACTAAAGCTGAGAGACACTATTTAGTAATAGAATAGGCCTGTGTCCTCAGAAACTGGCAGTATGGTCATGAAAACAGGCCCTAGATAATTATGTGCTAAAACCATCCCCATTTCCCACACTCAAAATTCTGAAAATATCTGTCGAAATTTAGATAGAAAATTGGGGTGAATCATGAAGACTCATCAACAAAACCTGGTAAGTAGCTCAGAAATTGATTGGATTACTTAAAAATTACTGCCTAAATCGGATCCTTACAACTGGATTCAGACCTGGGTTCATGAAATAAATGGACTTAAGTAGTGCAAAGATGGATCAAGTGATTACATATTTTCTTCCCTATGTTGAAGTAACAAATGTGGGATAACTTACTGTACTTCCTTATCAGCAGGGAATAAGTGATGTGAAGATGGCTTTAGACAAAATTCCCCAAGAAAAAGTATTTGTTAGCTGGTATGTAAGTTATAAGTGAAGTCACTCAATTGTGCCCGACTCTTAGTGACCCCATGACTGCAGCCTACCAGGCTCCTCCGTCCATGGGATTTTCCAGGCAAGAGTACTAGAGTGGGGTGCCATTGACTTCTCCAAGTAAGCTATAGTGGACCCTACTAGGAGCCTTACAGGAGACACAAATGGCATTGGCTTGAATTAAAAACTGTTCTGTAACAGATCCAACCATAGTGAGTGTAATTGAAACTTAATTTTAAAAAAACCTAAGATCATGGCATCCCATTCTATTGCTTCATGGCAAATATTAAGAGAAGGGGGAAGTGGAATTAGAGACAGATTTTATTTTCTTGGGCTCCAAAATCACCTCTGATAGTGACTGCAGCCCCATGGACAGAGGCTACAGTTCACGAGGTCACAAAGAGTTAGACAAACTGAGGGACCACACAGTACAGCACACAGCAAAGACCACAGTAATAACTTTTATTTTCAGCTACAAATTTCAAAAATTTAAGAAATCTATATACTTATCACAAACCAGTTAGACATACAAATACTAAAAATGAGATTATCTAGAGCTTGAATTCATGAGTCTGGAAAACAGTCATTGTCTTGTGAGTTGGCATTATTACTTCAAGTTAAGGATATTCTTAGGCAAGTATTATATGTACTGTAGTAATAGGTTACTTACTTTTAAATTATCTTTTGGCAAGCTTAAAAAAATAAGTAAAACTCTGTGTGTGTTGGGTGTAGTTTGGATGTAGGAATGAGAGGAAAGCTGTTTAAGAGGTATTTTTAAAGAATAAAATTTTATAATACCTAGAAAAATATCTTATTTCCTTCTTGAAACAGACTGAATATCTGACATTTATATTGAATTCCTATACCCTACATAGTCCTGTGATAATCCCTAGCTGATTAGAATGTTTTATCATATTTAGAAATTAATATAAATATTTGGGGGAAGAAATAGAATTAGATTGGAACAAGGAGAACAACTCATGGCTTAAAATCCAAACAAGGAATTTCAGGCTCAGAAAAATAACAACACAACATAATGCTCTATTAGATTAATACTTTAGTAAAGTAATTAAATAAATGTAAACATTAGGTGGCACTTAAAGGTACAATATACATCGCATATAGTTAAAATAATCCTAGATACAGTATAAACTCCACAAAACCTTGCTCAAGCTTAAGAAATAAAACTTTAAAAGATCAAGACTAATCAGAGTTCAAATGGATTTTGTTTGATTTTTATTGCCTGTTTTATCCAGGAAGATATTCAAGCTTTCTGTCATATGAGTACTTGCCTGTGTTATTCTTTTAAAAGGAAAATTGACTGCCTCAGCTTCTTCCCCTGGAAACACCTTCAAAATTTCCTGTGGCACCTAAATCTTAATCTAGTTTTTGTTATAGAACTGTTATTGATGGTGAAAAGAGTCACAGAGTGATTTAATAAATATCATTGTTCTTTCTATTGTTCTCTTATCAATTTTTTAGCTGTTCTGTTTGGGTTTGAAAGTTTAAATATAATGAAACTCCTAATCTATGATTTTTGTATTAGACTTGTTGAAATAGACTCTACTTCTCATTACCAGTTGAGGTACTGATCCTTGAAAGGCATGTCTACATGAACTTTCTACTCAATTTCAAAAGCCCAGTGCTGTTGCTCCTGTCTTGAAGTTAAGCAAATGTTTGTTTAAGGGAATTGATACTATATATGTCCTAAATAAAATTTCCTCTGGATTTATGCTGATGACAGTGCAGAAAAATAGCATAGAACATTTATTTATGAAAGGTCTTTCTCCCCAACTTCCAAATGTAGATTTTTGCCACCCCATTATAAACTGATGAATATAATAAAATGCATAGAACTTATGCAAAACTTAATTTTTAAAATATTTATCTCAATCTGAACTTTTCTACTGGTCCTTAATGAAAAGAAACCCCTACGCACATAGGATTTACTGTAGAAGGCAACAGAAGGCAGATAGTTCTGAGTACTAAATTCATTTAAATAAAGAAATTCCAAACAGCTAAAAACAGCAGTAGAAAATAAAAAATCAAATGTCACTGCAAAACAACCCAGTGACAAGAATCAATGCCTATTCAGTTTTAAAAATTCACATCATATTGTGCATTTCCAGATGCCACTGCAATAAGGCAAGAAATGAATAAATCTTAATCAAATGTCAAGGTGATGGAAAGGTAGACAGAGTTGAGAAATACCTAGAAGAAGTTTGAATGAACATTATATATAAAAAAAAGGAAGGAATAAATGATGATGAGGAGGCTTCTAAGTCCTAACCATTAAAATGATGTCATGCATAGGGATCACAGACAAACTGTCATAGCACCAAAAATGCATATATAAAATAGAAGCTATTGGGGAAACCTCCAATCACATAGTAATACAACAAATAAAACTGAAAATGTTATGTATGCATGCATGTGAAGTTGCTTTAATCATGTCTGACTCATTGCAACTCTATGGACTATTTCCCGCCAACCTTCTCTGTGCCTGTAATTCTGTAGGGAAGAATACTGGAGTGGGTTGCCATGCCCTCCTCTAGGGGGTTTTCTCAATGCAGGGATCAAACCTGTGTCTCACGTCTACCTGCACTGACAAGTTCTTTACCACTAGCACCAATTGGGAAAATGTTATCTTCCAGCGTAACCAGGCAAATAGCCTGTATGTATTATTACCTAATTTTGTCTCTATTTCCAGGATTTCTAATATTTTGTATTGGATAAGCAAAAGTTTTTCTCAAATTTCATAATCCCCCTCTCTTATTTTCAATGTTTTTCTTCATTTTTTTAAGAAAATATCTTCAAACTTACTTTTCAAAACAATATTTTTTTAAATTTCTGCTTTAGTATGTTAAACAACTCCTATTCTGTTCTCTGAGTACTCTTATTCATAGCAATATCTTTCTCATTTCTCTGAGGAAACTGGTCATCCAAGATAATTGTTTCCATCAGGTTTAAGGGTCAGATTTAATTTTTAGGGGTTTTCATTCAATATTTGGGGATTCATATTTAGGAAACAGTCATACTGAGTAGAAAGATGGTATGTTGAGGAATTCTAAATAGAAGTTTGGTGTTTTTAGGCAAGGGTTATCAAATGAAAACTTCAAATTGATAAATTGGTTGCAAATTCAGAAATTTATTTTAGAATAGCTATAATATTCAGATAAAAATCTATCCCCTGTCCTGGCTTCCAATAAAAGAGGTGGTCCAAAAGGATGCACTGGAGTGCTATCTATGTGCCTTGATGCTGATTGTTCCTTTACTGTAACAGGGCATCTCCATTATCAATTCACTAAACTTCACTATGAAGGTGAAAGGATCTCCCTTATTATAACCAAGTTCCCTGTCTACATAAGGGAGCTCACTGTTTCTTTTGATGATTACACTGAATCTATTTTTTTCCTTTAGAGATGAGTCATGTCTCATGGCATACAATTGTTCTACATCTGTTATTATTAAATCAAAATATACTGTCTTAAAAAAAATAAAGTAGTTTCTTAATTAAAAAAAAAAGAGAGAGAGAGAGAAATGAAGGAGGGAAGAGGCATGGATTGTCAGTGGTGGTATGGGTTTTCAGGTTATCCTTTTGTTTTCTGTACTGTCTTCCTGAAGTTAGATGTTCCTCCATGTACTCCATGTATATGTCTCTGGATCACCCTCTCAAAAGGCCAAATTTTCACTTTTCAGCTAGTATAAGGATTTATCACTAAAAAAAAAAACACAAAAAAAGCTCACCGAATCAAAAAACTTTTTGCTTTCAAGCCAACTCTGACCCTATGTTTAAGCACCATTTCTGAGATTTTTATGGCTTCTAAGTGAAAATCATATTACTTTGCATTTCTTCTGCTATAACTGAAACAGTATGTCTTTCAAATTTGCAAATTTCTGTGAATTCATGCACTTTTCAATGTCCAAAATTCCGTTATTATAAATTCCTCTTTTATTATTTCTGTACTTAAGGAAGGATTATTCATTTAGATCAAATTGCCAACATCCATTGGATCATCAAAAAAGCATGAGTAAAGAAAAACACCTACTTCTGCTTTATTGACTATGCCAAAGCCTTTGACTGTGTGGACTACAACAAACTCCAGAAAATTCTTAAAGAGGTGGGAATACCAGACCACCTGACCTGCCTCTGAGAAATCTGTGTGCAGGTCAGGAAGAAACAGAACTGGAATTGAAACAAAAGACTGGTTCCAAATTAGGAAAAGAGTACATCAAAGCTGTATATTGTCACCCTACTTATTTAACTTATATGCAGAGTACATCATGAGAAACACTGGGCTGGATGAAGCACAAGTTGGAATCAATATTGCCAGGAGAAGTATCAATAACCTCATATATGCAGATGACACCACCCTTATAGCAGAAAGCAAAGAAGAACTAAAGAGCCTTTTGCTGAAAGTGAAAGAGGAGAGTGAAAAAATTTGACTTTAAAACTTAACATTCAGAAAACTAAGATCATGGCATCTGGTTCCATCACTTCATGGCAAGTAGATGGGAAAGAGTGGAAACAGTGACAGACTCTATTTTTGGGGCTTCAAAATCACTGCAGATGGTGACTGCAGCCATGAAATTAAAAGACACTTGCTTCTTGGAAGAAAAGTTATGACCAATCTAGGTAGCATATTGAAAAGCAGAGACATTACTTTGCCAACAAAGGTCCATCTAGACAAAGCTACAGTTTTTCCAATAGTTGTGTATGATTTTGGGAGTTGGAATATAAAACAAAACTGAGTGCTTTTAAACTGTGGTGGAGAAGACTCTTGAGAGTCACTTGGACTGCAAGGAGATCCAACTACTCTATACTAAAGGAGATCAGTCCTGGACGTTCACTGGAAGGACTGATGTTAAAGCTAAAACTCAAATAATTTGGCCACCTGATGCAAAGAGCTGACTCTTTGGAAAAGCCCCTAATGTTGGGAAAGATTGAGGGCAGGAGGAGAAGGGGATGACAGAGGATGAGATGGTTGGATGGCATCACCAACTCAATGGATATGAGTTTGAGTAAACTCTGTGAGCTGGCAATGGACAGGGAAGCCTGGCATGCCACAGTCCATGGAGTCACAGAGTTGGACACAACTGAGTGACTGTACTGAACTATTGATTTATGTAAACATTTTACTGTCATTTTAGTAAAATTTTAAAAGGAAATTGAGGCAAATGTGTGTGCTTAATTTGCCATCTTTGAAAGGAGGTTTATCTAATTTTTTTAACTGAATTTTAAGCCTCAAGTTTTAAAAATGATGTTTTGGTCAACATCATGGCTATGTTTTCTTTTTTCCTTCTCTCTGATTTACAACAAATCTGACATCCATAACTGGCAAAAAAAAAAAAAAAGCACGTCTATACAGTGTACCAGGACATCTGACAGGCCTATCAGCTATGTACCCAAAAGTAGGTGTACTAAACTTGGAGGAAGTAGCAGAGTCAGGGAAGTAGCAATAAAACCAGGGATGGCAGAGGCAGTGACAGCAAAGAAGGCAGTGGCTGGTAGAGAAGCAAGCCAGCAAACCTTCCTAGTAGAAGAGTCAGAGGGTGCAGGCAGTGCGTGGGGACTAGCCCAGCCATATGCAGTGAAGGGATTAACTGCTCTCTCTGAAGAGAGGCAGCAGTGAAAGGAAAGAGAAGTAAGCAGACAAGAGAACCAAAGGAAAATCTCCTGCTGTCTGCCCAGAAAGGAAGGGAAGTATCCATGGACCTCTGAGAATCCCCTCTTTAGGAGCTACCAGGACAGTGAACATGCCCAAAGTCCCAAATACTAAGTACACACCCTTCCCTTGCTTGGTCACCATCCTTTGCTTTTTGAAGTATTATTATTTTTTTAATGTATGAGTCCTAATCTTGGAGGGAAATCAGTGCTCATAAGTGAAATTAAAAACTTGTGATATAATGTCAAAAGGAAAGCAAAAAGAAGACTTCTAATTACCAATCCTTTGAACTCTTAGAATCAAAATAAATCCTTGCCTAAACAAGAAAGCTATCTGTTCCTTAACATGTGGAAGCACTTCTCGTAAAACATAATGAAAAATTATAGTAGTATGCCATCACAGAAGGAAAATGACAATTTTCTAGCAATCAAAACCAAACACATAGAATATTGTTTTCTAACAAATATAGAATTTTAAGTAGAATTATTAGAAATTAGAAGATTGAGGGTGAGAGAATAAGGGGGCAACAGAGGATGAGATGGTTGCCTGGTATCACTGACTCAATGGACATAGGTTTGAGAAAACTCCAGGAGATAGTGAAGGACAAGGAAGCCTGTTGTGCTACAGTCCATGGGGTTGCAAAGAGTCAAGTATGGCTAAGCAACTGAACAAGAACATTGTGAAGAAATTCAAAGAGCTACAAGAAAAATTTCAAAAGGCAATACAATTATCTCAGGAATAAACTTAATAAATGAAAGGACTATGAAATTAACAAACAAAAGGATGAGATTGAAATTCAACAAAAGAACCAAATTTCTGGAGCTGAACTACTCAATCAATTAGATAAAAAATGCATTAAAATATACTGGAAATAGAGTAGGTTATGTAGAAGAGAGAATTGGAGAGCTCAGGAAATTAATATAGAAACAATTAAGGCAGAAGAGGAGAAATAACTAATTTCTTTAAAAATAAAGAAACAATATAAGAACTATTAATATCTTACTCCATTTTAAAGGCCAAGATAAGAAAAATGGGTATCCTAGAAGTTGAAATGAGGGTGAAGGGAACAGAGAGAACATTTAATGAAATAATACCTGGGAATTTCCTAAACCTGAAAAAGGGATAAGTCCATAAAACTTATAGTACACCTTAGTATTACAACATAAAAACAGTTTATTCAAGTCACAGTAAATTAAAACTTTCAAAGTCAACAATAGAGAAAGAATTTTAAAGGCAATTTTTTGGGAGGCAGATAGTAAGCTATAAAGGTATGTCCAATAAGCTATCATCAAATTTCTCAACAGAAACTCTACAGGCTAGAAGAGACTGGGAGGACATGTTTAAAATGTTGAAATATAAGAAGAATAAGCCAAGAATATAGTACTAAGAAAAACTATTCTTCAGAAATGAAGGAGAAAGAAAAGCTTTCCCACATAAGCAACAACTATAACAGTTCATCTCCATTAGACCAGCCTTACAAGAGATATTTAAAGAAGCTCTTCAAGCTGAACAAAAAACAAAACTACATAAAAAGGAATTAGAATACTGTAACTCATTCTTAGAATATTATGTTAAAACAACTATAGGATAAATGTTAAAGGAAAAGAAAACATTAAAAATAACTGTAGCTACTACCACATGCTAACAAAATCACAGCATAAAAGATAACTTGTGACATATAAAACATAAATTGCTATCAGAAATAAGACTATTTTATCAGGAATTTTGTATGTATATCTCATGGTAGCCACAAAGTAAAAATCTAGAGCAGAGGCATGAAACAAAGGGGAGACTGAACAAATTAGTGTGAAAATCACCAATTTATAAAGGTCAAAAAGAAAGGAAAATGAAACAGCAGAGAGACAAAATAGCCAGAAGGCAAGATAAAACAACCGTGGTAAATCCTATGCAAATGTGTTCAGCCCACCAATCTAAAGACACAGAGAGGCTGTATGAACACACTCTGGTGGCTCAGACAGTAAAGTGTCTGCCCGCAATGCGGGAAACCTGGGTTCGATCCCTGGGTTGGGAAGATCCCCTGGAGAAGGAAATGGCAACCCACTCCAGTACTCTTGCCTGGAAAATTCCATGGACAAAGGAGCCTTGTAAACTACAGTCCATGGGGTCACAAAGAGTCATGCATGACTGAGCGACGTCAATTAAACATTCTATCAATCTGCAGGAGAATACCTATTCTTCTCAGGTGCGCAAGGAACACTTTCCAGGATTTGATACCCATATGATGAGTAGCAAACCAAATTTTAGAAAATTTAAAAAGATTGAAATCATATAAACTGTCTTCCTCTGACCACAATGATATGAAATTAGAAATCAACAACAGGAGGAGAGTGAGATCTACAAGTATGTGGAAACTAAACAAAAACTCCTAAACAACCACTAGCTCAAAGAAGAAATAAAAGGGAAATGAACATCATTTCAAAACAAATGAAAATGAAACAGCATGTCAAATATTATGGGGTGCAGCAAAAAACATTTGAGAGGAAAGTTACAGAAACAAATGCATATATTATAAATTAGAAAGATCTCAAATAAACAAACTTGTGACTCAAGAAACTAGAAAAAGAAGAGCTGTCAAGGCCTAAAGTTAGCAGAAGAGAGGAAATAATAAAAATAAGAGCAGATATAAATCAGAAATCAGAAAAACCATAAGCAATATTTTAAAAATTAAGAGCTGTTTCTATTTTTTGAAAACATAAACAGAGTCGATAAACCATTAGCTAGACTAAGAAAAAAGGAGAGAAGATTCAAATAAAATCAAAAATGAAAAAGGAGATATTACAACTGATACTAAAAAGTACACAGTCACAAGTGACTACTATGAACAATTATATACCAACAAATTATGCAATCTAGAAAAAATGGATACACGTTTTAGAAACACACACAACCAGTATTGAGTCAGGAAGAAATAGCAAATCTGAACATACTAAAAGGGATTGAGAGATTGAGCCTAATCAAAAATTCCAGCACAGAAAACTCCAAGGCCAGATGACTTTACTAGTGATTCTACCAAACCTTTAACGAACTGACACAAATTATCCTCAAACACTTCCAAAATATCGATGAGAAGGGACATTTCCAAACTCATTCTATGAAGCCAGCATTACCTTGACACCACATAAGGATAAAAATAGAAAACTGTACACTAGTATTCATGATGAATATAGAAGAAACATTTCTCAACAGAGCACTAGTGAATTAAGTTTGAGAACACATTAAAAGGAATATCCATCACAACCAACTGGGATTTACTCCTGAGATGCAAGGGTGATTCAACATATGCAAATTAGCAATGTAATATATAATAATAATAAAATGAAAGAGAAAAATAACTTGATCATCTTAATAGAAGCATAAAAGCATTTGACAAAATCAATATCCTTTCATGGTAAAAACTCTTTAAGAGATTGGGTATAGAAGTAGCATACCTCAGTGACAGATGCATAGCAAACACTATACTCAGGAAAGGAAAGAGAAACTGAAATTATTTCCCTAAAGATCAAGAACAAAGGAAGGATGTCTTCTTTCATCACTCTTAAGATAAAAGTATTTGTTCTAGCTCTGTGAAAAATACCACTTGTAGCTTGATAGGGATTGCATTGAATCTGTAGATTGCTTTGGGTAGTATACTCATTTTCACTATACTGATTCTTCTGATCCATGAACATGGTATATTTATCCATCTATTAGTGTCCTTTTTGATTTCTTTCACCAGTGTTTTATAGTTTTCTATATATAGGTCTTTAGTTTCTTTAGGTAGATATATTCCTAAGTATTTTATTCTGTTCATTGTAATGGTGAATGGAACTGTTTCCTTAATTTCTCTTTTTATTTTCTCATTATTAATGTATAGGAATTCAAGGGATTTCTGTGTGTTGATTTTATATCCTGCAACTTTACTATATTCAGTGATTAGCTCTCGTAATTTTCTGGTGGAGTCTTTAGGGTTTTCTATGTAGAGGATCATGTCATCTGCAAACAGTGAGAGTTTTACTTCTTCTTTTCCAATTTGGATTCCTTTTATTTCTTTTTCTGCTCTGATTGCTGTGGCCCAAACTTCCAGAACTATGTTGAATAGTAGTGGTGAAAGTGGGCACCCTTGTCTTGTTCCTGACTTTAGGGGAAATGCTTTCAATTTTTCACCATTGAGGATAATGTTTGCTGTGGGTTTGTAGTATATAGCTTTTATTATGTTGAGGTACGCTCCTTCTATTCCTGCTTTCTGGAGAGATTTTATCATAAATGGATGTTGAATTTTGTCAAAAAGGCTTTCTCTGCATCTATTGAGATAATCATATGGCTTTTATTTTTCAATTTGTTACTGTAGTGAATTACATTGATTGATTTGCAGATATTAAAAAATCCTTGCATCCTTGGGGTAAAGCCCACTTAGTCATGGTGTATGATCTTTTTAATGTGTCGTTGGATTCTGATTGCTAGAATTTTGTTGAGGATTTTTGCATCTATGTTCATCAGTGATATTGGACTGTAGTTTTCTTTTCTTGTTGCATCTTTGTCAGGTTTTGGTTTTAGGGTGATGGTGGCCTCATAGAATGAGTTTGGAAGTTTATCTTCCTCTGCAATTTTCTAGAAGAGTTTGAGTAGGATAGGTGTTAGCTTTTCTTGAAATTTTTAGTAGAATTCAACTGTGAAGCCGTCTGGACCTGGGCTTTTGTTTGCTGGAAGATTTCTGATTACAGTTTCAATTTCCATGCTTGTGATGGGTCTGTTAAGATTTTCTATTTCTTCCTGGTTCAGTTTTGGCAGGTTGTATTTTTCTAAGAATTTGTCCATTTCTTCCACATTGTGCATTTTATTGGCATATAATTGCTGATAGTAGTCTCTTATGATCCTTTGTATTTCTGTGTTGTCTGTTGTGATCTCTCCATTTTCATTTCTAATTTATTGATTTTATTTTTCTTCCTTTGTTTCATGATGAGTCTGGTTAATGGTTTGTCAATTTTATTTATCCTTTCAAAGAATCAGCTTTTGGCTTTGTTGATTTTTGCTATGGTCACTTTTGTTTCTTTTGCATTTATTTCTGCCCTAATTTTTAAAATTTCTTTCCTTCTACTAACCCTGGGGTTCACCATTTCTTCATTTTCTAGTTGCTTTAGGTGTAGAATTAGGTTATTTATTTGACTTTTTTCTTGTTTCTTGAGGTATGCCTGTATTGCTATGAACGTTCCTCTTAGCACTGCTTTTATAATGTCCTACATGTTTTGAGTTGTTATGTTTTCATTTTCATTCATTTCTATGCATATTTTGATTTTTTAAATTTCTTCTGTGATTTGCTGGTTATTCAGAAGCAGGTTGTTCAGCCCAAAGCTTCTGCACAACAAAGGGAACTATAAGCAAGGTGAAAAGACAGCCTTCAGAATGGGAGAAAACAATAGCAAATGAAGCAACTGACAAACAACTCATCTCAAAAATATACAAGCAACTCCTGCAGCTCAATTCCAGAAAAATAAATGACCCAATCAAAAAATGGGCCAAAAATCTAAATAGACATTTCTCCAAAGAAGACATACAGATGGCTAACAAATACATGAAAAAATGCTCAACAGCATTCATTATCAGAGAAATGCAAATCAAAACCACACTGAGGTACCATTTCACACCAGTCAGAATGGCTGTGATCCAAAAGTCTATAAGCAATAAATGCTGGAGAGGGTGTGGAGAAAAGGGAACCCTCTTACACTGCTGGTGGGAATGCAAACTAGTACAGCCACTATGGAGAGCAGTATGGCGATTCCTTAAAAAACTGTAAATAGAACTGCCTTATGACCCAGCAATCCCACTGCTGGGCATACACACTGAGGAAACCAGAATTAAAAGACACATGTGTACCCCAATGTTCATTGCAGCACTGTTTATAATAGCCAGGACATGGAAGCAACCTAGATGTCCATTAGCAGGTGGATGGATAAGAAAGCTGTGGTACATATATATAGTGGACTATTACTCAGCCATTAAAAAGAATGCATTTCAAACAGTTCTAATGAGGTGGATGAAATTGGAGCTGATTATACAGAGTGAAGTAAGCCAGAAAGAAAACCACCAACGCAGTATACTAACACATATATATGGAATTTAGAAAGATGGTAATGATAACCCTGTATGCAAGACAGCAAAAGAGACACAGATGTATAGAACAGTCTTTTGGACTCTGTGGGAGAGGAAGAGGGTGGGATGATTTGGGAGAATGGCATTGAAACATGTATAATATCATATAAGAAATGAATTGCCAGTCTAGGTTTGATGCAGGATACAGGATGCTTGGGGCTAGTGCACTGGGATGACCCAGAGAGATGGTATGAGGAGGGAGGTGGGGGGGGGGTTCAGGATTGGAAACACGTGTACACCGTGGCAGATTCATACTGATATACAGCAAAATGAATACAGTATTATAAAGTAAAATAAAAGAAAAATAAAATAAAATTAGAAGAACTAGTTAGAGCAATTAAGCAAGAAAAAGAAGGCCATATAAGTTGAAAATTCAAATTAAAACATTTAAAAACAGAAGCAGAAGATATTAAGAAAATGTGGCAAGAATAAGATCTTAATGACATAGGTAACCATGATGGTGTGATCATTCATTACCTAGAATCAGATATCTTGGAATGTTAAGTCAAATCAGCCTTAGGAAACATCACTATGAACAATGCTAGTGCAGGTGATGTAATTCCAGCTGAGCTATTTCAAGTCCTAAAAGATGATGCTGTTAAAGTGCTACACTATATGCCACAAATTTGGAAAACTCAGCAGTGGCCACAGAACTGGAAAAAGACAGTTTACATTCCAATCTCCAAGAAAGGCAATGCCAAAGAAAGTTCAAACTACCACAAATTGCACTTATCCCATAGGCTAGCAAAGTAATGCTCAAAATTCTACAACCAAGCCTTCAACAGTATGTGAACCATAAACTTGCTGATGTTCAAGTTGGATTTAGAAAAAGCAGAGGAACTAATGATAAAATTGCCAACATCCGTTCGATCATCAAAAAACAAGAGAGTTCCAGAAAAACATCTACTTTTGCTTTATTGATCACACCAAATCCTTTGATTGTGTGGATCACAACAAACTGGAAAATTCTTAAAGAGATGGAATGCCAGACCACCTTACCCACCTCCTAAAAAATCTGTATGCAGGTCAAGAAGAAACAGTTAGAATGGGACATGGAAACATGAACTGGTTCCAAATTGGTAAAGGAGTACATCAAGGCTGCAAATTGTCAACTGTCTTATTTAAGTTATATAAAGAGTACATCATGCAAAATGCCAGGCTTAATGAAACACAAGCTGGAATCAAAACTACCAGGAGAAACACCAATAATCTCTGATATGCAGATGACACCAACCTTACGGCAGAAAGCAAAGAGGAACTATAGAGCCTCTTGATGAAAGTGAAAGAGGAGAGTGAAAAAGTTGGCTTTAAACTCAACATTCAGAAAACGAAGATCATGGCATTGGTCCCATCACTTGATGGAAAATAGATGGGGAAACAGTGGAAATAGTGACAGACTATTTTCTTGGGCTCTGAAATCACTGCAGATGGTGATTCCAGCCATGAAATTAAGAGATGTTTGCTCCTTGGGAGGAAAGTTATGACCAACCTAGACAGTGTGTTAAAAAGCAGCGATATTAATTTGCTGACAAAGGTCCATCTAGTCAAAGCTGTGGTTTTTCCAGTAGTCATGTATGGACGTGAGAGTTGGACTTTAAAGAAAGTTGAGCACTGATGAATTGATGCTTTTGAACTGTGGTTCTGGAGAAGACTCTTGAGAGTCCCCTGGACTCCAAGGAGATCAGATCATTCAATCCTAAAGGAAATCAGTCCTGAATATTCATCAGAAAGACAAATGCTGAACCTGAAGCTCCAATATTATGGCCACCTGATGCAAATAACTAACTCATTGGAAAAGGCCCTGGTGCTGGAAAAGATTGAAGACAGGAGAAGAAGGGGATGGAAGAGGATGAGATGGTTGAATGTCATCACTAACTCGATGAACTTGAGTATGAACAAGCTCTTGGAGTTGGTGATGGACAGGGAAGCCTAGTGTGCTGCAGTCCATGGGGTTGCAAAGAGCCAGATACCATTGAGAGACTGAATTGAACTGAACTTTAAATAAAATAAAATTAGCGTTATTTGCTGGTGATAATCTATACACAGAAAATTCCAAAGAATCAGCCAAAAAAAAAAAAAAAAAAACTATCAAAATTTATGTTAAAGTGGTGGCAGCATATAAAATTAACATAGTGATCAGTTGCATTCTTTTAAATTAATAATGAAGCATCTGAAAAAGAAATAAAACACTTAAAGCAGCAAAATAATTTTTAAAAACAATTTTTTTAGAACTCAATTTATCCAAACAAGTGAAAAATCTGTGCAATGAAAACTGTCAAACAATGCTGGTAGAAACCAAAGACACAAACATATGGATGCTGCTGCTGCTGCTGCTTTTGCTAAGTAGCTTCAGTCATGTCAGACCCTGTGCGACCCCAGAGACAGCAGCCCACCAGGTTATCCCATCCCTGGGATTCTCCAGGCAAGAACACTGGAGTAGGTTGCCATGTCTAAATGCCGCATATTCATGGATCAGAAGAATTAATACTGTTAAAACAGTAAAACTGCCCAGAGCCATTACAGATATAATGCAACCTCAATCAATATATCAATCAAAATATGTAATGAATTCAGAAAACTCAATAACAACACAAACAAATCAATCTGATTTATAAATAAACAGAATAATTACATAGACATTTCTCCAAAAGGGACATCAAAATGTCCAATGGACCCATGAAAAAATGCTCAACATACCTAACCACTACTAAGAAGATTCAAATCAAAATCACAATGAGCTCTTACCTCATACCTGAAGCATGGCTACCATCAAGAAGACAAGAGTCAAAAGAGACTGGCAGTGAAAGGGAAACGCCTATACGTTGTTGGTAGAAATGTTAATTGATCCAACCATTATGGGAAACAGTATGGAGTTTCCACAAAAAATTAAAAATAGAACCTACCATGAAGTGAAGTGAAGTGAAATGAAGTGACGTCGCTCAGTCATGCCCGATGCTTTGCAACACTGTGGACTGTAGTTTACAAGGCTCCTCTGTCCATGGAATTTTCCAGGCAAGAATGCTGGAGTGACTTGCCATTTCCTTCTCCAGGGGATCTTTCTGACCCAGGGATGGAACCCAGGTCTCCTGCATTGCAGGCAGATGCTTTATTGTCTGAGCCACCAGGGAATCCAGCAATTCCACTCCTATGTATATACATAAATGAAAACAAGATTTTGACCATATATATGCATTCCTGGGTTTCCCTGGTGGCTCAGATGGCAAAAAATCTGCCTGCAATGCAAGAGACCTGGGTTCAATCCCTGGGTTAGGAAGATTCTCTGGAGAAGGGAATAGCAAACCACTCTAGCATTCTTGCCTGGAGAATCCCATGGACACAGTAGTTTGGCGAGTGACAGTCCATGGGGTCGCAAAGAGTTGGACATGACTGAGTGACCAACACTAGTATACATTCTCATGTTTAATGCAGTTTTATTAATAGTGAAGATATGGAAACAACCAGATGGCCATCAACAGATTAGTTCAGTTCAGTCACTCAATCGTGTTCCACTCTGTGACCCCATGGACCACAGCACGTCAGGCCTCCCTGTCCATCACAAACTCCTGGAGTTCACCCAAACTCATGTCCACTGAGTCAGTGATGCCATTCAACCATCTCATCCTCTGTCCTCCCCTTCTCCTCCCACCTTCAATCTTTCCCAGCATCAGAGTATTTTCCAATGAGCCAATTCTTTGCATTAGATGGCCAAACTATTGGAGTTTCAGCTTCAACATCAGTTCTTCCAATGAACACTCAGGACTGATCTCCTTTAGAATGGGCTGGTTGGATCTCCTTGCAGTCCAAGGGACTCTCAAGAGTCTTCTCCAACACCACAGTTCAAAAGCATCAATTCTTTGGCCCTCAGCTTTCTTTATAGTCCAACTCACATCCATAGATGACTACTGGAAAAACCATATCCTTGACTATACAGATAAATGAATAAAAAAAGATGCAGTACATCTACACAATGGACTATTTTTCAACCATGAAAGGAAAGAAATCTTCTCTTTTGTAAAAACATGGATAGAGTGTGAGCATATTATAACAAGATAAGTTAGAGAAGAACAGGTATACTGTATCATATCACTTATATATGGAAACTAAAAAAAAAAAACATGTGAAAAACAGAGTAAAATGGTGGTTACCAGGAATGATGTCAGGGAAGACAAGTGGTAAATAACAGAAATGATGTTTATGGATGCAAATTTGTAATAAGTAGTTAATAAGAATAAAGCTCTAATGTACAGTATAATAAATATAGACAATAATATTGTGCTATAATTATGTAATGTGAAAACATTAGAATATATAAATGGATGAAAGCAATATACTGTACACCTTAAACTTACACAATGCTACACATTAAATTTACCCAATTAAAACTTAATCTTAAAAAAAAAATGCTTAGTCATGCTATCTGTTCTTTTCCTGGTAAAATCCAGTTGATCAAATCCCAGGAGACATCATGACAAATTTCAAACATTGCACATTTGAAATTAGGGATAATTAAATTAAAATTAATTAATAGTGCATGATACTTGCATGGCACTGAGGGAAATGATTTTATATCTGATTGTACTTGTTTTCCAGAGAAGGCAATGCCAACCCACTCCAGTACTTTTGCCTGGAAAATCCCTTGGCGGATGAGCCTGATAGACTGCAGTCAATGGGGTCACTAAGAGTCCAGCACGACTGAGTGACTTCACTTTCACTCTTGACTTTCATGCATTGGAAAAGGACATGGCAACCCACTCCAGTGTTCTTGCCTGGAGAATCCCAGCGACAGAGGAGTCTGGTGGGCTGCCATCTATGGGATTGCACAGAGTCGGACATGACTGAAGCGACTTAGCAGCAGCAGCAGCAGCAGTACTTGTTTTCAGTATCTCTTAAATCTTAAATAAGGTTATTTTCTTAACAGTCTTACATATGTTTAGTGGGTTTAAGTAAACTGCTTTTGAGCTGTAAACATAGTTTCTTGGTACACTATGAGAAGAATACAATTAATACCTATAAATCAAGTATTAAAAGCCATTCATCAATGTCTGCAAAATGATCTCACAATATTGTGTTCTTACCAATCAAAAAAATATCTTGAAAGCTGTTTATAGCAATTCCTTGAATATATGTCTATAATTAAAGATATTCTCATAAGACTGGCTATAAATACCTGAAACTCCTCAATTAAGGTTTACTATCTTTTTAAGGATATTTAAAGAAAATGTTTTTATGATGTATCCATGACAGATTGAAGTTTCATTGTTAATATTTGATATAAGATTTGAGCACAAATATTTATAGATCTAAATCTCAAGTTCTTTCCAAGATGAAATGTTTTCACCTGTTTCTAAGCTTGTTTTAAATAATGCAGAATCATCTTTTTGTCTTTGGAAATAATCTATCAGTATTCATATTGCCATATACTTTTATTTTACTTGAGGTTTTATTTAAATTAAATATTCTAATAAATTCCATATACACTATTGTACTACCAAATTATAGTTTATTATAAGCATACTAACTGGAATATATTTGTGTAATGACATTCAAAAAAGACAGCACTCCTCATATCTACCAATATTAGGCAGATAACTCACTCACTTAGGTTATGTCAGACCACATTCCAAAATGCATAGTAGAAAGTACAGGGACACCCACACAAAAAGACAGAACTAAAAAGAGATACACAGAAATGTAAAATGTATTTTTCTATTAATTATTATTGAAATTCCATGTTTCAATTTCATGACTGCTTTTGAACTGTGGTGTTGGAGAAGACTCTTGAGAGTCCCTTCGCCTGCAAGGATTTCCAATCAGTCCATTTTAAAGGAGATCAGTCCTGAGATTTCTTTGGAAGGAACAATGCTAAAGCTGAAACTCCAATACTTTGGCCACCTCATGCGAAGAGTTGACTCATTGGAAAAGATTTTGATGCTGGGAGGGATTGGGAGCAGGAGGAGAAGGGGACGACCGAGGATGAGATGGCTGGATGGTATCAAAGACTCGATGGACGTGAATCTAAGTGAACTCTGGGAGTTGGTGATGGACAGGGAGGCCTGGCGTGCTGCAATTCATGGGGTCGCAAAGAGTCGGACAGAACTGAGTGACTGAACTGAACTGAATTGATACAAGTAAACTCTTACTTCTCTTCATATTTCCTTAAAATTATTTCTTTTCTTTTCTAAGATCTTATTACATTTAAATTTTAAATGTAAGCAATCAGCCAAAGTCATTTATTAAAAAAATAGTTCAGTGGTTCCCAAGTTCCACAGGAAAAATTCATACTATTTAACAGAATACAAAATGCACCCTGTGATCTTTTCTTTGGTTAGCATTCTATTCTTAACTCTTTTAATTCACATCAATCTCCAGCACTCAAACTATTGAAGTCCCTGCACATAGTTGGGTGTTGCTCCTTTCTGGGATCGCTTAACTTGTTCCATTTCCTTGAGATGCTGTTGTTGTCATTGTTTACATTAGTTTTTCTAACTTATCTCTGAGGTAACTTTAACACAAAATTCTCTTTCTAAAAAATTAAGCTTTAGTATCATCTTCAGCATATTCACTTTACTGTATCATTACATTTTACATCACTGTTGTATTTTATCTTTAGCTTTTCTATTAGACTAAGTTTGTTATATCCATTAATACTGTCATCAGCTGAAAGTAGCAGAATACCTAAAATGCATGAATGGAAAAATGTACTTAATTGTCTCATGTAATAGTTCTGGAAATAAGAGATTTAAAGTTGGTTTCAGGGAATTAATTCAAATGTCTGAAGACAGAGTCTCATTATATAGTCCTACTTGACTATCCTTGGCAATTTGATATTAAATGTGTTGACTAAAGATTCCAGTGTTTATTGAATAAACATAGAACATACTGTATGAACAATAATTTAGTTTAATTTTATAGATGTGTTTCATTGAATCATAAAACTATAGTATATTTAGTTGTTCATAATTATAGTTTAATTAATATATTGATATTCCAAATAAAATAATGTTTTTTTTATTTTAAGGTTAAGACTGAAAATGAGGAAGAAATATCTTTTCCTTTTTTTTAAATTAGTGGGTCTATGAGGGTCTATATATATCATCTAATTTAGGTCAATTTTTGGTCAATGATTCCTGTTCTATATATTAACTCTTAAAACCAGCAGGGCTTTCAGATAACTACATAATTATATTAAGAAAATCTTTTTTATTTTTTAATATAATAGGGAGGGAAGTGGGAGGGGGGTTCAGGATGGAGAACATGTGTATACCTGTGGCAGATTCATGTTGATGTATGGCAAAACCAATACAATATTTAAAGTAATTAACCTTTAATTAAAATAAATAAATTTATATTAAAAAAAGAAAAAAATTTAAAATGAAAAAGAAAGAAAAAACATTTTTTATTTGACAGTGTGCCAAAAATAAGAATGTATGGTTTAATTTTTACTGCTTAAGTATTGTAAATAGCCAGCTTATCAGTGGCTTATGGTAAGAAATTTATGCACAAACAAGTTGTTTGATAAACAGAAATTATTATCCAATAGAGACACATTTTCATGTTTATTAAGTTTTATGGTGATGCTTGGAAAGATTGAGGGCAAGAAGAGAATGGGGCGGCAGAGGATGATATGGTTTGATAGCATCCATGACTCATGAGTTTGAGTAAACTCCAGGAGATAGTGAAAGACAGGGAACCCTGGTGTGCTGCAGTTTATGGGGTCACAGGATCGGATATGACTTAGTGATGGAACAAACAAACGAATGGTGGATGATATATGGTGCATGAATATATACTGTTTTATTAATGCTTAGAACATGACCACCATATTCAATAGTAAGATGAACCTGATGCACCAGCCCCAAGCATCCTGCATCCTGCATCGAACATAGACTGGTGGGAAGTGGGAGGGGGGTTCATGTTTGGGAGCTCATATACACCTGTGGTGGATTCATGTCAATGTATGCCAAAACCAATACTGTACTGTAAAGTAAAATAAAGTAAAAAAAAAAAAAATGAACCTGGATTGACTTATTTGAATTTGCAGTTTTCCCGTAACTCAGTGACTGACTCTTTCAGTATTCTAACCCTATGGGGCCTCCTCTTCTATTTTCCATTCTTTGAAAGGCTGGTCTTTATAGCCTGCCTTTCAAGCTCCCTTGAGACTGGCATTGTGTGGCATTCTCAGGAGATTAAAAAACAGAAGAGAGAGAACAGAATAGTCATTCCAGTAGTTCTTTTCTAATCAAATTAACTAAGCCCTAATTTGCACCTAAATGTGCATTTCTTTATTTAAGGCCACAGGTTCTGTGGGCAACCATATTCCTATGGGCACAAGACTCTCCATGACCAGCTTCATGGATTCCTCCACATGCCAGTTCAGGTCTAAGTGTGATGAAGGCTATCCAGTATTGCTAGTCCCTGCCTGCTTCCAAGTTCATGTCTGCTGTACAGTGGCTAAGCCATGACAAACTCTTTGTGACCATGGGCTTCAACACGCCAGGCTTCCCTGTTCTTTACTATCTCCTGAAGTTTGCTCACACTCATGTCCATTGACTTGGTGATGCATACAACCACCTCATCCCCTGATGCCCACTTCTCCTCTAGTTCATGACTGAACACATTAATTTCTTTTCCCTACTGTCACTAAGAAAAATATATTTTTCTCTATTTTTTTTGGTTTTTATTACACTTATTACCTTCTTAAGTACTATACAGTTTAACGTTTATTATGCATAGTATTTATTGTCTATTTCCTCCAACTACTATGTAAGGGCTACATGAGTAGGAGTAGCAAGGTAATGCTCAAAATCCTTCAATCTGGGCTTCAGCAATACATGAACTGCGAACTTCCAGATGTACAAGATAAATTTAAAAAGACAGAGGAAGAAGAGATCAAATTTCCAACATCCGTTGAAATAGAAAAAGCAAGAGAATTTCAGAAAAACATCTATTTCTGCTTCATTGATTACTTGAAAGCATTTGACTGAGTGGATAACAACAAACTGTGGAAAATTCTTAAAGAGATGGGAATACCAGACTGCCTTACCTGCCTCCTGAGGAATCTGTACACAGGCCAAGAAGCAACAATTAGCAACAGACATGGAACCATGGACTGGTTTCAAATTGGGAAAGGAGTATATAAAGGCTGTATGTTGTCACTCTGCTTATTTAACTTATATGCAGAGTACATCATGTGAAATGCTGCACTGGATGAAGCTCAAGCTGGAATCAAGATTGCTGGGAAAATATCAACAACCTTGGATATGCAGATTTCACCACTCTAATGGCAGAAAGAGAAGAGGAACTAAAGAACCTCTTGATGAAGGTGAAATAGGAGAGTTAAAAAGCTGGCTTAAAATTCAACATTTAAAAAATTAATATCATAGCATCCAGTCCCATAACTTCATTGCAAACAGATAGGCCAAACAATGGAAACAGTGACAGACTTTATTTCTTGGGCTCCAAAATCACTGTGGACAGTGACTACAGCCTTGAAATTAAAAGATGCTTGCTCCTTGGAAGAAAAGTTATGACAAACCTAAACAGCATATTAAAAGGCAGAGATATCACTTTGCTGACAAAGGTCTACCTAGTAAAAGCTTTCATTTTTCCAGTATGTGAATGTGAGAGTTGAACTATAAAGAAGGCTTAACACAGAAGAACTGATGTTTTTGAACTGTGGTGCTGGAGAAGACTCTTGAGAGTCCCTGGGACAGCAAGATCAAACCAGTCATTCCTAAAGCAAATCAACCCTGAATATTCATTAGAAGGACTGATGCTGAAGCTGAAACTCCAATACTTTGGCCACTTGGTGCAAAAAGCTGACTCACTAGAAAATACTCTGATGCTGGAAAAGATTGACGGCAATGCTGGGGGCCAGCGTGAGGAACTCTGCCCATGGCAAAGGTCATGAAGAAGGAAGCTTGGCATACACAAAGGCATGATCAAACCTCAGGAAACCCCCTGTTCCCGATCATTTACCCCTAAAACCAGAGTACTTTATGAGGAGCTCTCCCCCATAACCATTTCTCTCGGAGAAGGAGTTAACTTGCAGCTCCAAATCAATAAAAATTCCTGGGCATGGCAAGAGTGTTTCAACTTATGAACTCTGAAGGTTCTCTGGCCTGCCTGATCAGGTTTACCCAGCCACATGTGATTGTTTACAACCCCCCAACTGTGAGAGACACGAGATGCTTTAAAACTTTCTAAATACAGACTCTTTTGAGAAGTTAGAAGATTATTAGTATAGTATTAGTGGGTTGATTAGGAATTATATTGGTGAAGGGATTTTTCATTTGTTGTGCCAATAATTACTGCTAATTCTCTGTCCTGGGTGTGACATGGGTGTCTCAGATCAAACCTCTCTGCTGACAGACTAGCTAGTGTGACAACCTCTCAACCATAAACAGCACAGAGAGTTTGGAGTATTAGCATAGGGCTTTTCTCATTGATGAGTCAATGATTGCTGCCAGGCCTCCATATCCTTAGGCACCTGGGAATATATTAATCAATGTATTTGGAATATAGAAAAGGAAATATAGTAGTTTTTGATATTAGCAATACTAGACTTTTTGAATTAATGAATTCTCTCTTTTGTTATAGACCACTGTACTTTGTTATAAATCACTGTGTCCTTGCTATGCAAAAATGTAACTTTATCACTATCTTAAGACTAAATAGATTTTAAGGGAAACATTGGTGAAGGGTTTTCATTTGTTGGGCTGACGTTTGCTGCTAAATCTCCATATTCCCTGCCCTTATAATGAATATAACTGTCATATAGGAGAAATAAGTATTAACCTTTAAGATTAATCATGTTAAACCTTAGGTTAAGTAAATTCCTTTCCTAGTTGTAACTCACTACACCCTTACCCTATAGGAATGCAACTTTATTTAGAGGGTGGCACCTGATTTATCTGGTTAACTGACTGATATCAGAAAGGGCCATAAAATGTCAGCAGACCTCATGGCCAGAAGATGATGTAAAAACCCATGAGATCTTTGTATGATTTTATATGAAGCACCTGATTGTGACAAGGGTCAGGTCTGCTGACCCCCACATGACTCTGTATTCATCCCTATGTATAACAAAAGGTATATAAACAAACCTGAAGAATAAAGAAATCGGAACAGTTTCTGGAAAGACTGATTCCCCCGTGTTATTTCTTTCTTGCTCCCCGTTTTCCTGGCTGAATTCCCATCCTGTATGGGGGTACTCACCAAGCCTGCTAATTCTACCTGGGCTGCTAAGATTGGACCAGGGAGGCCTCAGTGCCTCCTCTCCTTTGGGAGAATGGAAAGACACCTGTGGCCTACATAGGTGGTGATTAATATTCCACGTAAACCAGATATTCAGCCTCTTTTTCTCCATTAATTTTCCTACTACACTATCCATTTCTAATCTCCCTCTATATCTGTAATTAAATAAGTTTTTTCTAGGAAGCCTACTCTGTTCCCACCTTCGAATTACCCTGGATCCACCGGGGCTGGACCCCAGCAAGGCAGGATGAGAAGGAGATGACAGAGGATGAGATAGTTTGATGGCATCACCAATCCAATGGACATGAGCTTGAGCAAACTTCAGGAGATTGTGAACCACAGGGAAGCCAGGCATGCTGCCATCCATGGGGTCACTAAGAGTTAGACAAGACTGAGTGACTGAACTAATGTGCAACAACGTGAGCAGGAAAGTACCCACAAGTCCTAGAACAGAATCCAGTATATAAACACATTTAAAATTATTTGTTGAATAAATAATTGGGGAATTGGATTCAGAATTCCAGTCTGTTATACTAAGAACACATCTTCTTTTATTGCTAACTTGATCCATAGATCAGTGACTCCTGTATTTCATTACTATTAGACTGTTGGAACAGATATCTTTCTTGTATCTGAAGCAACATTGTCTATTTTTTGATCAACAGAAACAGCTTGGGCAGAGCAGGTTGAATGCACTAAGATTATGAAAAGATCTACTATAGTTATATTGAAATAACTATAGAGCTTCAGGCCTCTCAGCTGGGGAAAATCCCCAGGTTGTCCTCATGATACTTTACAACAAAAAAGGATTTCCTTCCCTTCTGACTGCAACACCTTCAGTTTTACCCAGGTCCTTCTGTTTCACACTGCAAATATACCTCTAATTCTATCTTCACTACCAGTTACTCCAGCCACTTTAATAAAGAGGAGAAAACTGAATTAATATCTCAATAGAACCAGAATTCTACTTAGAAAAAATGTCATTACTTGAGAAAAATGCTATGATTAATTGCTTGACTTAGTAATGGTATCACTCTATAACATATTGAAAGTGAAAGTGGGCACAACTATAAACCAGAACTCCACTGGGCAAAGCAAGATGTATGTTGACAGTAGTTAAAAGGATTGAATTGCCAAATGCCAATTGATGTCAAGAGTTCAAAGGAGTAGAGAAGTGGCTATGTAAAATTTAACACTTATGGACATAATATGGGTAAGAGCAGAGAAGAAATACATTTGAAGAGAAAACAGAGAGGAAAGCAAAAATTTGGCCTAATACTGTGAGTTTTTATTTATGATCTTGATCTTGCATGTCTTTTATAAATTTATTACCAAATCCATGAACAATTAAACTATTTTGACTTATATAATGCTATTTATTTATCCATTTTAATTAGAATATTTATGAATTCCTGTGCCTAGACTCTTTTTATATATATATATATATATATATATATATATATATATACCCCACACACACACATGTGTGTATATATATATATATATATGTATATTTTTTTTTTCTTGAACATACTACACTTTATATGGTATCTTAGTTCCCTGACAAGGGATTAACTCTGAGCTCCTTGTGTTGGAAGTATGGAGTCTTAACCACTGAAGCATCAGGAAAGTCCCTAGACTCTTTCAAATATAATAAAATATGCAATATGAGCAATTTATTGTTTCTCTAAATCACCACCCCCTGCTCCCCATGATTAAATATGATCTTAATTTTACTTGTCAACTTAGTTAGACTATAGTGTCCAGCTGGTAGGTTAAATATCAGTCTAGATGTTGCAGGGGAGGTGTTTTATTTTTTATTTTTTTTAGATGGAATTGACATTTAAATTGGTAGATTTTGTGTAAAGAGAGTATCTTCCCTAATGTGCATAGACTTCAGCCAATCAAGTGAAGGCCTCAGAGTAAAATAATGAGATCATCAAGAGGAAAAAATTTTCCTTTCAGATTGACTCAGATTTGAGGCTGAAACATCGACTCTACTGGATCCAGTCTTCCAGCCTGCCCCACAAAATTTAGTCTTGCCAACCCCCACAATCCTGTTGAGTCAATTCTTTAAAATCTATATTTATTTATATCTGTGTGTGTGTGGTATGTGCATGTTCAGTCATGTCTGAATCCTTGCAACCCTATGGACTGTAGCCCACCAGGCTCCTCTGTCCATTGGATTTCCTAGGCAAGAATATTGGAGTAGGTTGTCACTTCCTCTTCCAGAGGATCTTCCTGACCCAGGCATCTCCTGTGACTCCTGCATCACATGTGGATTCTTTACCACTGAGCCACAGGGGAAGACATTTATAGTTATTGATATATTTATAATGATGTTGATATTTGATTGTGTTTTCTCAGGACAGCAAAACTAGTATATCAACTTTTAAAATATAAATTACAAATCTCCTTTAAACATATCTCTTGATTCCCTCTATTATATACTTCTTATTTTATGTGCTATAGCCAAATTGCTTTTCTCTTTCCATTTCCTAAATGTGTTATAAATAATCCTCTTGTCATTTAATCACTAAGTCATGTCTGACTCTTTTGCAACCCCATGGACAGTAGCCCACCAGACTCCTCTGTCCACAGGATTTCCTGACAAGCATACTAGAGTGGTTTGCCATTTCCTTTTTCTGGAGATTTTCCCAACCCAGGGATCAAATCCATGTCTCCTGCTTAGCAGATGGATTCTTTACTTCTGAACCACCAGGGAAGTTTCCCACAGGCTTTCTAACAAGCTCCTATCTCTCTGTGAAGCACACTATATCTTCCTGAATGCCAGTTCTGCTTTATTTAGCATATATATTTTACCATACAAAGATGTTCTTAATGAGATCTCCCAATCTGCCATGATTAAGCGTGAGGTTACCCTCTTTGAAGTTTTTGTGGATTCTTTATCTTTATTTAAACTGAATTTATTTTTATGGCTGTTTAGATTCATGACAAAGTTGACTAAATGTACAGAAATTTCCCGTATACTTTCTAATCCCACACATGCATAATCTCCCCTATTAGCAGAATCTCCCACCAGAGGTGGTATATTTGTTACATTGACATATCATTATAGTCCATAGTGTTATAAGTCCAACATTTACAATACATTACAGTGTTGTACATTCTGTGAGTTTGGACAAATTTATGATATGTTTTCACCATTACAGTATCATACAGAGTAGTGTCACTGCCCTAAGTATCTTCTCCATGGTTTCTTAAATTTCTTTCATCTTAAGTAGCACACTTTATCAATTTAAGGTTCTTAACAATTATAGAAAATTGCTATTTGAAAAAGTTTTTTTAAAGTAAATCCTTAAGCACTGAGTCAAAATTTTATGGGGCTTCCACGGTGGCTCAGCAGTAAAGAATCTACCTGCAATGCAGGAGATTCTGGTTTAATCCCTGGGTTGGGAAGATTCTCTGGAGAAGGAAATGGCAACCCATTCCAGTATTATTGCCTGGGAAATCCCATTGACAGAGAAGCCTAAAAGATTACAGTCCATGGGGTTGCAAAAGAGTTGGGCATGACTTAGTAACTAAACAACAACAAAAACAAAATTTTACAGTAAAAAGTAAAGCAAACAGAAAGAAATTTGTGATGAGTATCACTTCAAGAAATGTACATATGTAATATAATGTATCTTCAAATAATATGTTGAGTAAATGAATAAAAGTGAATTGAGTTGATTTTCTGTGGATAAATTTTAAGATAAAATTGTATCACTATAAAATAAAACATCTTCACTTTATAAAAGACCATCAAAACACAATTCAATAAAAGGATCTTTTATGTTGAGCTACCTGAGGCTTTTTCCAGTAATGTATGGATATGAGAGTTGGACTATAAAAAAAGGCTAAACACTGAATAATTGATGCTTTTGAACTGTAGTGTTGGAGAAGATTTCTGAGAGTCCCTTGGATAGTAAGGAGATCCAACCAGTCCATCCTAAAGGAAATCAGATCTGAATATTCATTGGAAGGACTGATGTTGAAGCTGAAACTTCAATAGTTTTGCCACCTGATGGAAAGAAGTAATCATTTGAAAAGACCCTGATGCTTGGAAAGATTGAAGGCAGGAAGAGAAGGGGAGGACAGAGAATGAGATGGTTAGATGGCATCACTGGCCCAATGGACATAAGTTTGAGTAAACTCCAGGAGTTGATGATGGACAGGCAAGCCTGGCATTCTTCAGGCCATGGAGTGATAAAAAGTAGGACTTGACTGAGTGGCTGAACTGAACTGAACTGACCCTGAGGATTAACAACTTTTTGTAAGGCCCACTTATATTGAAATAATGATCATTTTATTTTGAAGCTTCTCTTTGTCCATTTTCACCTTTTCAGTTGATAACTTGTCTATCTCTGTCGGAACTCTAGGTGGCAAATATTTTTATTATTTTTTATGCAAAATATTTACAACTGCTATGGAAAAGAAATGTAAAAAAGCAACATGGCTGTTTGGAGAGGCCTTACAAATAGCTGTGAAAAGAAGAGAGGCAAAAAGCAAAGGAGAAAAAGAAAGATACAAGCATCTGAATGCAGAGTTCCAGAGAATAGCAAGAAGAGATAAGAGAGCCTTCTTCAGCAATCAGTGCAAAGAAATAGAGGAAAAGAACAGAATGGGAAAGACTAGAGATCTCTTCAAGAAAATTAGAGATACCAAGGGAACATTTCATGCAAAGATGGGCTCGATAAAGGACAGAAATGGTATGAACCTAACAGAAGCAGAAGATATTAAGAAAAGATGGCAAGAATACACAGAAGAACTGTACAAAAAAGATCTTCATGACCCAGATAATCATGATGGTGTGACCTCTCATCTAGAGCCAGACATCCTGGGATGTGAAGTCAAGTGGGCCTTGGAAAGCATTGCTACAAACAAAGCTAGTGGAGGTGATGGAATTCCAGTTGAACTATTTCAAATCCTGAAAATTGATGCTGTGAAAGTGCTGCACTCAATATGCCAGCCAATTGGGAAAACTCAGCAGTGGCCACAGGACTGGAAAAGGTCAGTTTTCATTCCAGTGCCAAAGAATGCTCAAACTACCACACAATTGCACTCATCTCACATGCTAGTAAAGTAATGCTCAAAATTCTCCAAGCCAGGCTTCAGCAATACGTGAACCATGAACTCCCTGATGTTCAAGTTGGTTTTAGAAAAGGCAGAGGAACCAGAGATCAAATGGAAACATCTGCTGGATCATGGAAAAAGCAAGAAAGTTCCAGAAAAACATCTATTTGTGCATTATTGACCATGTGAAGGCCTTTGACTGTGTGGATCATAATAAACTGTGGAAAATTCTGAAAGAGATGGGCATACCAGACCACCTGACCTGCCTCTTGAAAAATCTGTATGCAGGTCACGAAGCAGCAGTTAGAACTAGATATGGAACAACAGACTGGTTCCAAATAGGAAAAGTATGTCAAGGCTGTATATTGTCATCCTGCTTACTTAAATTCTATGCAGAGTACATCATAAGAAATGCTGGACTGGAAGAAACACAAGCTGGAATCAAGATTGCTGGGAGAAATATCAATAACCTCAGATATGCAGATGACACCACCCTTATGGCAGAAAGTGAAGAGGAACTCAAAAGCCTCTTGATTAAAGTGCAAGTGGAGAGTGAAAAAGTTGGCCTAAAGCTCAACATTCAGAAAATGAAGATCATGGCATCTGGTCTCATCACTTCATGGGAAAGAGATGGGGAAACAGTGGAAACAGTGTCAGACTTTATTTTGGGGTGATTGCAGCCATGAAATTAAAAGACACTTACTCCTTGGAAGAAAAGTTATCACCAACCTAGATAGTATATTCAAAAGCAGAGACATTACTTTGCTGACTAAGGTCCATCTAGTCAAGGCTATGGTTTTTCCTGTGGTCATGTATGGTTGTGAGAGTTGGACTGCAAAGAAGGCTGAGTGCCGAATAATTGATGCTTTTGAACTGTGGTGTTGGAGAAGACTCTTGAGAGTCTCTTGGACTGCAAGGAGATCCAACCAGTCCATTCTGAAGGAGATCAGCCCTGGGATTTCTTTGGAAGAAATGATGCTAAAATTGAAACTCCAGTACTCTGGCCCCCTCATGTGAATAGCTGACTCATTGGAAAAGACTCTGCTGCTGGGAGGGATTGGGGGCAGGAGTAGAAGGGGACGACAGAGGAAAAGATGGCTGGATATCATCACTGACTCAATGAACGTGAGTCTGGGTGAACTCTGCGAGTTGGTGATGGACATGGAAGCCTGGCATGCTGCGATTCATGGGGTCGCAAAGAATCGAACAGGACTGAACGACTGAACTGAACTACTAAACTGAACTGATGACATGAGGACACGCCATCTGAGCAGGTACATATCAACTGATTATCAGTCCTGGGTTTGCACATGAGTATAGTTTCAAAAACACTGTTTACCTACTTTATAAAATGAATGTTTCACCTGCTGAAAAATAAATTTCTTAAGTTTGTAACTGATTTGCATTTTTTCAGTTGAGAATATACTATTTTTTTAATTCTAGAGAGGAAAAAAAGGTGCAAATATTAAACAAAAAGTATAGCTTAATAAAACTAGTTTTTACTGTGGCAAGTTCATTAGTGAATATTTTTGTGTTCTGATGAAATAAAGCTGATAATGAAAATTTATATTATGAATATCCATCATATTAACATTCTTTTTGTTGTGTTACAAACTACTTCTACCCCCAAATAGTAAAGACAAAGATAAATAATACATATTAGTAATCTAAAATAGGGATCAAAGATACTAGTATATAAAAGTTGGAATTAAGAAAAATAAACTTTTGGCAAATGATGTAAAAATGTGTTAGAATACTAATAACTCAAAAAAATGTGTGAAATGTTCATTTTCAGCGTATTTATTTGGAATATAACTTCCTAGTTTGATTACTAGGAGGGCTTTGAATTCAGTAAACGTTTTCAGGAGATTAACAATAAAAACATTTGAATGATTCACTTCAATTGCTGAATATGATGTTTAAAAACAAAATAATTTTAATAAAATAATTCAAAGGAAGAGATAAATTATGTTTTTTTTTTTTTTGAAACTAGATCTGATTAGTAATTTCAGTTTTATAGCTGTGGAAATACATGAATTACAAGTTAACACTCTTTTGATCTTTGCATCAAGTTTATTTCAGAATTTCCATTTCACTGCTTTTATATATGTTTGTTCACTCATATAAGTATTTTCAAAGTCCTTGAACATATTTATAGCAGTTGTTTTAAAGTATTTATCTGTTATTTTTAACTCTTTTTAAAAATTTGTATTGTATAATTGACAGTGGAATTTGGTGTTGAGTTCCTTTCTGACAAGCAGATACATTGCTGGCTTATTCTCTTGACTCCATTGGGCTTCCATTCTTTGTGAAGAATACTTGACTTTTTGTCTTTTTTGCAGACCATGACTCAGTTTAGGAAATACCTCCTGTGGCATGACTTCTTAGATATCAAATGAATGGATAAATTGTTCAATATGGTCTCTCACATTGCACTGATCTGCAACTCTAACATTCTTCACACTTGCCCAACTTATGGCATTATTTTTACTTTTAAGATTTTTTTAAAACATGAAGAATGGGGATAAAATCAGTCTAATGGATACCATCATTGAACAGATAGCATAATGATAAGCAACTTTCAAAGAAACTGAAGAAAATAACTAAGATTTGAGTGGTTTGAGGTGTGTGAAGTGAAAGTCGCTCAGTCATGTCTGACTCTTTGTGACCCCATGAACTGTATAGTTCATGGAATTCTCCGAGTCAGAATACTGGAGTGGGTAAGCTGTCCTCTTCTCCAGGGCATCCTCCCAACCCAGGGATCAAACCCAGGTCTCCCACATTGTAGGCAGATTCTTTACCAGTTGAGCCACCAGGGAAGCCCCAAAATACTGGATTGGTTAGCCCACCACTTCTCCAGTGGATCATCCAGACTCAGAATCTAACCAGCGTCTCCTACATTGCAGGCGGATTCTTTACCAGCTGAGCTACCAGGGAAGCTCTAGTTTGAGGTGTAAAGGTCCTCAAACTTTAAGGTTGAGACAATTCATTCAAGAAGTTTGGCTATAACATCAACTCCAGTACTTTGGCTACCTCATACGAAGAGTTGACCCATTGGAAAAGACTCTGATGCTGGGAGGGATTGGGGGCATGAGGAGAAGGGGATGACAGAGGATGAGATGAATAGCATCACTGACTCAATGGACATGAGTCTGAGTGAACTCCTGGAGTTGGTGATGGACAGGAAGGCCTGGCGTGCTGCAATTTATGGGGGGGGGTCACAAAGAGTCGGACACTACTGAGCAACTGAACTGAACTGAACTGAATATAACAATAATTATGAAAAATAATCTTTTAAACTTAAGTTTAAAAGTACATTATAAGTACTTTCATATGATTATTTAGAATCTCGCAAAATTTTATGAAATAGATATTTTTATATTCCCTTTTCAGCAGTCATTAATATTAAGTGACTTGCTTGAGTTTACAGGGTTGATTTTCTGAAAGAGCCATTTGTAAATTCATCATTCATTTGTATTGGAAATGTTTTAGTTATCTAAAAAGTTCCAAGATGAATGTCTATAGGCTTTTACAATTGTATATTCCAATACTCATAAAATTGAAACTACTGAAAAAGTTAAGCAGTTTTAAACTGCATTAAATTATTTAAATAAACAGAACACAAATGATAGTGATGGAAAAGTGACATTTTTATAACTAAATCAGAGTAGTAAAATGTTATACTACTTTTTTACTAGGAAACATTTCAATTTTCCTTGAAATTATATATATATATATATATAATTCTACATTATTTAGTCTTAAGCAGAGTCTCTGTGACTATCTTTCAAGTATTCTATTGATTATATTTTCTAATTCCAGGAAGAGAAAAGAATGCATTATTTGAAGAATTCATTCCATCTCAGTTATTTGAATAATTTCTTTTTTCTTCTTTCCCTCTATCATAACAATGTTTGTGCAATTGTTACGTGTTAGGAATTGTGTTATGTACTATGTACATTAGAATAGTAATTAGTGAACAATGAAAGAGGTCATTGAGACTTGATAGTGACATATATTATCTACTTTATATAAAGATATATTTAAAAATTATAGGTTAATAACATTTATCCAATTTTATTCTAAAATAGTCATTATTTTATACACCCTTAGAAAAAGACTTGATGAAAGATCAGAAAAAATTCACTAAGAAAAACATGTAAGTCATAATATATATGTCTGCTCAGCTGACAAATTGTACATAATTTATATATTATTTAAATAATATATATTTAAAATATGTGTCACATCTATGGATGTGACAGAAAATCACATCCATAGATTTTCAAAACTATTTTTGATAGTTTCTTTTCTGATATATTCATGGAAAAATTATTCAGAGAATAGTACAGCCCAAATTGGTGAATTACTGTTGCATGAGAATCACACAAGGTGTGATAACTTAGAAGTACCTTCTATTACTTTCTAAAATATAAATATTGAAATATCTTAAAATGAATAACAAAATGCCAGTGAATTTAAGAGACAAGTGGAAAGGCTCATGCTTAAATGTAAACACATATACACACAAAACAATACATACATAGATTATTGAATATGCCTTGGAATTTGTTAACATAAAAAGAGATTATTTGGTTTCAGTGATGAGAAACTTAAGAAAAAAAAATATCATTATGACAGTACAATCATTCACAAATGTGGTTTCTAGCCCTCTGTAATGTTCCACTGTCACATCTTATCCAGAGGATTATGCTCAGGGTTGAGGCCTCATTTAAAATTGAATATTGACTCATGGGAGCACCCCAGGTGGCTCAGTGGTAAAGAATCTGCCTGCCAATGAAGGAGACATAGGCTCAATCTCTGGGTTGGGAAGATCCCTTGGAGGAGGAAATAGCAATCCACTCCAGAATTCTTGTGGGAAAATCCCATGGACAGAGGATCCTGGTGGGCTACCATACATGGAGTCACAAAGAGTCACATGTGACTGAACATTGACTTACGAGAATGTATCAAAATATAAATTAGGAAGTAGGAGAACATATATTGTATACTAAAATAGCTAAGGTGGTAAAAACAAACAAACAAACAAAAACAACAGACTGTGAAGTAGGTATGAATAAAATACTCACATGTAGGAATAGACATTATATAGTACCCAGATTGGCCATGCAGTTGACAATAAACTTATGATGCTAATTTTTGGTTTTTATCTTTATTCCTCCATGACTTTTTTCTTAAGTTTGTACAAATTCAATGCTTATTATTGCTTTAGAGAAAGTACATGGATGGGCAGGAAGCACAAGTAGATTTCACTGCTTTGGGGCTTTGTATTCCAAAATCCTAAATCCTTGAGTGATATTAGAGGGTTTGTGGGGGGAAAAAAAAGAGAAAGAGAGGAGAAAGGTCTTAGAAAATCACAGTGTATAATAACACTTCCTCATTCAATAGTCTGGGGCAAATATAGGTGTAATAGAAAGAGACTGTGAGTATTGGAGCAATGAAGATCTGCGCCCCACTGGTTGGCAACATTTCTGGGAAATGGAGGGATTCCAGAGAAGATCTTCGAATGTAAGAGATTTGGCATGGGCTGACCAGTCATCTCAGCAGTTCAATGTTCCCAAGCATGCTAGGGAAACAATTTCCAGTTGATTAATGACACTCATATTCTTCTAGCCTCTTTTGTTCAAATACAAAATGCCTTAGCTCAGGATTAGATTCCAGAGTCTTGACATGACTGAGGAAATGGGTAAACTTAAGCATCATTTAGAGTAAGCATTGCATAAATTTGGCCAGATGATTCTCAATGGTAGATACTAAACTCTTCACACAAAATCATGGTTTATTTCTTATATAACTAACTTCAAGATTTAGCTAGATCAATAAATGGAAATTTAGGGAAGATATATTTTGCTCACTGTAAGTGCTTTGTGACATATAGATACATTGGGTAAATACTCTGTTTCATAGGAATATTATGCTTTTTACTATTGTTTTTTCTGGAAGGGCTGAAAAGGAATTATCACTTTGTTAAGAAAGCTGTGAAAAATCTTCCACTGTCTAAGAGAATGAAGTGGTGATATCTGGGTTCCCCTTCATTCCTAATTTCTATTATATTGATTTTACTTAAACAATTCTCATGGTATCACTGCCTCCCAAATGTCTCTGAAATTTGCAAAAGCAATCAGTCAAACCAACAACAACAAAAACTCCTGCTGCTGTTTCCTAATATATGTGAAACCAAGTAGAAAACCTGTGATTTTGTCAAAACATGACTGTTCTATGTAAATTTTATTGTGTTCTGTGAGAGAATGAGGGGCTTCTCTGGTGGGTCAGATGGTGAAGAATCCACCTGCAATACAGGATACCTGGTTTTAACCACTGGGTTGGGAAGATCCCCTGGAAGAGGGCATGACAACCTACTCCAATATTCTTCCCTGCAGAATCCTCATGGACAAAGAGGCCTGGCAGACTACAGGCCACATGATCGTAAATAGTCTGATAGACTGAATGTCTAAGCACAGCCCATGAGAGAATGAGAAATTAACAAATCGATGCACTGAGTTCTCAGGACAGTATGCCAAATTTTACTTAAAAGGACAGTAAATTGTCCCTCCCTCTTAGCGACTTAGATAAATATTTTAAAGTGAAAAAATAAATGGCTTATCAAATATTCTATATGATCTTTTAATCTTGATTAAGTGGTGCTAGTGGTAAAGAATATACATGCCAATGCAGGAAATACAAGAGACATGGGTTCGTTCCATGGGTCAGGAAGATATGCTAAAATAGGAAATGACAACTCATTCCAGTATTCTTGCTTGAAAAATACCATGGACAAAGGAGTCTGGCAGGATATAGTCCAGGGACCCACAAAAAGTCAGACACAACTGAGCATTCATGGCATACACAGCACTTTAAAACATCTCAAATATGCAAATAAAGCATGAGAAATATTTTAAAAGTGGTTATATGAATACATTCTCTGGAGAATAAAGAAATCTGTTATTACATTATATATGTACATGAAATTGCCATAAATTTAATTACTTTGCATGAAAAAAGAGGGAAAGGTAATAGACTAAATGTGTATAATTTGCATTATCTCACTTCAAAATTAGCTTTTCCAGAATCCTTTGTCAACTATTCAGAGTTAAGACTCCTGCATTTATTGCTTTAACAAATTACCTTAAATAGACTATCATTTCAAAGTTGTAGAAAACATTACTAAGATGAGTTAGTGATAGGGTAAAGTACTGAATAGGCTTTTAAGCATTATATTTGCAATTTTTAAACTATGCCATAAAAATACAAAGGAAAGCATAATGATAAAAATGTATGTATACACCAAATTTGGCGTTAAGATACATTATTGTATATAAAATAACACAGTGAACTATACTCAATATCTTTTAATAATCTATAATGGAAAATAATCTGAATATATATATATATATAAAACTGAATCACTTTGCTGTACTTCTGAAACTCTATAAATCAAATATACTTCCATTTTAAAAAGTGTGTACAATGTATACTACTTAGAAGTAGCAAAGATAATTTTGTCAAAATCATATCTCATCTCTTTACTATAAAAAATTATAGAGTAAAATCTTAATCTTCAGTCACATATTCCTTCTATCTTTCTTACACAGAGGCAACTGTTTTATGAGTGATTACATACTGTTTATTTTTTTAACTTATTTCTTTGAATTCCACTTCTAAGTGTTATTTTAAAATATAAATAATCCTGTGAATGTTTTGTTTGTGTGTTTTTCCTGATTTGGATTTGTATCAAAACAAAACAAAATACCAACAACAACAAAAATAATGATTTTTAAAAAATGGATATTAAGTCTAATATCTTAGGAAACTAGAATAACATAAAAGCAATGTTACTACCTCATATTGATTTCCCTGAGTTTAACAAGAGTATATCACATAATAGGCATGATTGAATGTAGACTAAGAACAAATTAACACATCAGATTAAAAAAATCTAATGACAAGTGTTTCTGAGTGGTTTGATCCTGCTGTTTCCAGCAAATTACTGATTTTTTATTTTTTGCTTTTACTCACTTTTCACTTTCATGCATTGGAGAAGGAAATGGCAACCCACTCCTGTGTTCTTGCCTGGAGAACCCCAGGGATGGGGGAGCCTGGTGGGCTGCCATCTATGGGGTCACACAGAGTCGGACACAACTGAAGCGACTTAGCAGCTGCAGCATAGTATATTTGGAGCTGTCTACTGAGGTTGTTTTAAAGGAAAAAAACTAAGAAAATTTTAAGAATTCTTGTTTGCTTGTTTTGTTTTTAAATCAGAAGAGTAATTGAAAGCTATACTGGACCCAGGAAGGAGGTGGTCCACTACTGAACAGAAGAAAAAGCATTTTAAACAAAGTAGAAAATCAGGACTGTTATGACAGTAACCTGGATAATTGGAGCAGACAAAAATTGAATAGATGATTCAAAAAAGAAAGAAATAAAAGAAGAGACTAAGAAAGGAAAAAGATTAAAGAAGAAAGTAAATAGCAAGCAGTGGCTAGACCAAAAATTTAGTCAGATCTTGCATATCACATATAATCTCTCTCTCTCTTTAGCCATTGTAACATATTAGTAACTATTTTTAGTTTGGATGTGCCATACCTTGTGAGAGGGCAAAACTCCTTGGAAGAAAAGTTGTGACCAACCTAGACAGAATATTAAAAAGCAGAGATATTACTATACTGATGAAGGTCCATCTAGTCAAAGCTGTGGCTTTTCTAGTAGTGATTTATGGATGTGAAAGTTGGACCATAAATAAAGCTGAGCACCGAAGAACTGATACTTTTGAACTGTGGTGCTGGAGAAGACTCTTGAGAGTCCCTTGGACAGCAAGGAGAGCAAACCAGTCATTCCCAAAGGAAATCAACCCTGAATATTCATTAGAAGGACTGATGCTGAAGCTGAAGCTTCAAAACTTTGGCCACCTGATGTGAAGACCTCACTCATTGGAAAAGACCTTGATGCTGGGAAAGATCAAAGGCAGGAGGAAAAGGGGACAACAGGTGAGGAGATGGTTGGATGGTATCACCGAATCAATGGACATGAATTTGAGCAAGGTACTGGAGTTGGCGATGGACAGGGAGGCCTGGCATGCTGCAATTCATGGGGTAGCAAAGAGTCAGACACGACTGAGCAACTGAACTGAACTGAAAACTGAATTTAATTATGTTAAGGTACTCTGCAACTTGGTACCATGGAAATCACATGAGTTTTCACCAAATATTCTGATAGTCAGATCAGTTCAGTCACTCAGTTGTGTCTGACTCTTTGAGACCCCATGGACTGCAGCATGCCAGGCCTTCCTGTCCATCACCAATGCCCGGAGCTTACTCAGACTCATAGCCATCAAGGCAGTGATGCAACCACTCATCTCATTATTGTCCTCTTCTCCTTCTTCCTTCAATCTTTCCCAGCAATAGGGTCTTTCCCAAGGAGTCCGTTCTTCACATCAGATGGCCAAAGTATTGGAGCTTCAGTGCCTGGAGCCAGCTTGGGAGATTCCACCCATGACAAGGTCATGTGGAGAGAACTAATGAGCAAGGCGAGTCAGGTCTCAAGGGGCCCTCTGCCTGAGCATCTACCCGGAAACCAAAATCTGTCTGTTTACTGTCTGCTATACTATACTCTTCTGACATTACAGGGGGCTATTCCCGACCACCTTTCTCTGGAAAAAGTTAACTTAGAGCTCCAATTAGTATCCTGCATATGAAAAGAATGTTTCAGCTCAAATCCCTCTGATGGCTTTCTAACTTGCCTGACACATTCCCTTGGACTTGTACAACTTGTGATTGTTTTACAGCCCCTCAACTGTGAGAGGCATGAAGCCTAAGACATCTTAAAGATATAGAGCCTTTTAGAGCTAAGAATTAGTTTGGTGAAGGATTTCATTGTTGAGTTGTTTGCCACCAGGCCTCCATATCCTTTATCTTTTAGGCACCTGGGAGGATATTAGTCAATGTAAACGGGATGTAGAGAAAGGAATATAGTAGTTTTGATGTTAACAACACTAGACTTTTGAGTTAATTAATTTTCTTTTTGTTATAAATCACTGTACTCCTCTTTCTTTGTTATAAATTGTTGTGTCCTTGCTATGTAAGAATGTAACTTTATTTAGTGCTTTCTGAGAGTGGCACCAGACTTTGGGAAGAACAACACTATTACCCTTATCAGAAAAGGGCTATAAAATGTTAATTGGCTTTTTGGCCAGAAGATGATGTAAATCACCTAAGACTTGTGTATACAGCTAGGTATGCAGAGAGAAAGCCTGGTCTCCATAAGAGTCAGGGCTGCTGACGCTGCATAATTTTGTATTATCCATTGATTTCTATGTACAACCAAAAGTATAAAAGGCTTTCCCAAAAAATAAAGGATGGGCCAGTAACTGGAAAGACTGGTTTCCCCCATGTGGTCTTTTCTTCCTCTCCTTTTCAGGCTGAATTCCCATCTGGGGCGTGGAGGTTTTCTGAGTCTACTTACTTGCCCTGGCTTCTAAGACCCACATGAGAGGAAGCCCAAGGTGGGGCACCCTTCACTATTCAAGTGGGCACCAGTGGCCTAACGTAGATGGTGCAAACCTCTTGTCTCAAGGTTTTATTAGCTCTCCATGTAAACCAAGTTATTCAGCATCTTTTCTCCACTAAATTTTCCTACTATACTATTTTTTCCTAATCTTATATTTCTAATTGAATAATTCTTTTGTAAGATGCCACACTGTCCCCGCTTTGAATTACCCTGGATCCACTGGGGCTGGACCCTGGCACTTCAACTTCAGCATCAGTCCTTCCAATGAATATTCAGGACTGATTCTCTTTAGGATGGACTGGTTGGATCTCCTTGCAGTCCAAGGGACTCTCAAGAGTTTTCTCCAGCACTGCAGTTCAAAGGCATCAATTCTTTGGCACTGTTTCCTTTATACTTCAACTCTCATATCTATACATGACTACTGGAAAAACCATAGCTTTGACTAGACGGATCCCTGTTGGCACAGTAGTGTCTCTGCTTTTTAATATGCTATCTAAGTTGGTCATAGCTTTTCTTCCCAGGATCAAGTGTCTTTTAACTTTATGGATGCAGTCACCATCTGCAGTGATTTTGGAGACCCAAGAAATAAAGTCTGTCACTGTTTCCATTCTTTCCCCATCTATTTGCCATGAAGTGATGGGACTGGATGCCATGATTTTACTTTTCTGAATTTTGAGCTTTTAGTCAACTTTTTCACCCTCCTCTTTCACTTTCATCAAGAATCTCTTCAGTTCCTCTTTATTTTCTGCCATAAAGGTGGTATCATCTGCATATCTGAGATTACTGATATTTCTTCTAGCAATATTGATTCCAGTTTTTGCTTCATCCAGCCTGGCATTTCACATGATGTACCCTGAATAGAAGTTAAATAAGCAGGGTGGCAACATACAGACTTCACATACTACTTTTCCAATTTGAAACCAGTCCATTGTCCAATGTCCAGTTTTTCTTGTTTCTTCTTGACCTGCATACAGATTTCTCAGGAGGCATGTAAGGTGGTTTGGTATTCCCATCTCTTTAAGAATTTTCCACAGTTTGCTGTGATCCACATAGTCAATGGCTTTGGCATAGTCAATAAAGCAGAAATAAATATTTTTCTGGAGCTCTCTTGCTTTTTCTATGATCCAGTGGATGTTGGCAATTTGATCTTTGGTTCCTCTGCTTTTAAAAAATCCATCTGGAACCTTTGGAATTTCACATTTCACGTACTACTGAAGCCTGACTTGGAGGATTTCGATCGTTACTTTTCTAGTGTGTGAGATTCTGCTGATTGCAGCCCTTGATTTCTCAGACCAACACTGGTGAGGTGGATCCATATGACTAGTTCTGAC
>SJYG01000170.1:2847119-2880304 GCA_006410535.1 Litocranius walleri | reverse complement strand
CTGACTAGAGATCTGGATTCTAAAACCTTCCAAAGTGATGCAGAAAAAGTCCACGTGTGCTCTCTCAGCTTTCTTCTGCAACAAATACTAAGAAGGCTGCATATTAGTATGTTCCAATGTAAAATTTCAAGGTATATTATGGCTACAAGATGTCAACTGAATTCCTTAGTGACTGTGTGTAGCAGAACTCCTGCTAACTATGAGAATGAATTCAACATTTGATGTAAGAAGTCATACAGAGTTTTATCATTTTTTGTATTACCTAGCCTATCATGATTACTATCACACCTATCCTAATCATACCCTCTCTTCAGCATCATTTTGTAACTATTATTCTATTTACCCTGCTCTATTATCCCACCATTTAATTTAACCTTGTCTACCAAAGGTCACTGATTACTTCCTAATTGTCTTTGTTCTTTGAATCGCTGACTACCCTTCTAGCAATTATTTCTTTTTACATCCATAATGTTGTAATTGCTAGTTCCTCCAAATGCAGAAGAAACATATTGAATGCCCCAAACACTTTAAAATCTCTTTGAGATCTGACACCATAGAGTGTCAGAAAAAGAACATACATGGATATACAATTGGCTTACAATTTGAAACATCTTCTTTGGGTTATATGATTGTGAAAGAGTACAGTATCAACATTGACTTGAATATGATGATAATAATGCTGATAAATGTAAGCATACATTTCTTTCCTCAACAACATACAAACAAATGAAAAAGGCTGCATTCTAAATTTATGTTTGTTTTTCATTCTCTACACTTTACTATTATTTTTATATCAAGATGTTCATGGCTTGATTTGGAAAATGGAAATTGCCTTTAAAAAGCCAACTCCTGCTGAAGCATTCATAATGTAAGCCTTATTTACAAATTGATATGAAATTTTCTTTATTTTATAAGCACTTCCTAATTCCCAATGCAAGAGTGCATGTAGTTACACATAGCATATATGCATAGATATCAGTATTCCATAGAGGTCAGTCTGAGGGAATTGCACTCAGGACAGTTTTGAGTATGTTGAGTCTAGTACCAAGTGACTTGCCTGTGAGATTTAATGCAGTATACTCAGGGTTTTCACCTTTCCTCAGTGTAATTTGTTGGGCTTTTGTATTGTTGGAAACTTGAATTTTCTTAAGTACAAAATCCCAAAGAAAGCAGAAATATAATTTGTGATTAATGCACAGGTGAAAAAAGTTTTAACTGTATAGTACTTACTCTGTATTAGGCATTGTCTAAATGCCTCATAGATGTTAACTCATTTAGAAAAGAGTGTGAGTAAAATTATCCACATACCACATACCCATATTGTTGGGTAAGAAATGAGGTAAAACTCTTACTGGAATTCAGGGAACACTAACGCATGTGGAAGAGGGAGAAAAGTCAGTTAAATGGTGACTGAAAAAGATAAGCCAAAGATGATGACACAGTGCTTAAGAAAGAGCATACTTTGGGAGAGGGTGGCTGACATAATCACTTTCTCCCAAGTAGCCAAGCATAATAGGTACTGAAGTTTGTGCGTTGTGTTTACTGTAAAGAGCCGTGGATGGAAGACCTTACAATGCTGAGTGAGTAGAACGGTGGAAGCTAAAACCAGGTTGTACTGAGTTAGAAAAAATAAATGGGAAAGAAGGGCATGTAGACAGGGAACACATCATCCTTCAAGAAAGGTGTCTGAAACAGTGGGTAGAGATTGCTTATGTTCATGTTTTGAGAAGAGATGGTGTGTAATTTCTGTCTTGTATTTTAGATAGCAGATTCCTAATAATCTTAAAATAGTATTGAAAATGAACCAGAATAAAAGGAATAATTGGCTACATAGACAAGAGAGAGACAGATGAAAAGAAACCCTCTGAACCACTTTATATCTTTTCATTCTTTACCCCCTTATACACTCTAATTGCAAATTTTAGTCTTTAGTCTTAACCCTCCCCAGAGAGTTCATAGAGCCTAGTGCTTAACAATTACTTCTCTGAAACTGATCCTAAAATCCACGTCTCAAACTCTAATCTCTTTACTTTAAATTTCAATTCTGAATCCTTCCATTGCCTGCTGGGCGTTTCCATTTAAAATTCAAATACGTCTAAAAAGTTAGCTCTTCATTTTTCGAAAAAATTATTTTTGATCCCTGACTCTTCTTTCTGGAATTTGTAGCCTGACACCTTTTCTTTGACTATTCTTTGTATTCAAATACCTTTGATAACCATGCAGTGTTCAACTAATCACAACCTCATGGAATTTATTCCTTATCTGTTTGGAGTACATGACCTTTAAGTTCTCTTCTGAAACTAATTTTGCCTGCTTCTAGAAACTGATATAAATATAAAGCTCAGTCAGAACATTGCAATAAAGATTGTCTAAATTCATGGACCTACTTTATGAATGTTAAAAAAAAAAAGTAATTAAACTGGCAACTGCTCTCTCCCAATGGAAACTTAAAACCAAAATTTTATTTCCGTTTTCCTTTAGCTCTTATGAATTAATCATGTATGGCACATTGGATTATTTTTGATATTTGATATAACTAAAATAAAATGATATTTTTACCAAAAATATTCGCTGATAACTTAGCCATGTTAGGTCAGAGAATATTCAGCAAATTATGGACATTGTGTCCTTTCAAGGATTTGTTTCCTGCTGAATTATCTCATTTGATAAAGTATCCTAAAGCAATTAAACAGCAATATATTGAAATCATGAAGTTAGTTGAGATTACGACTAAAAATGCCTCAAAGCAAACTTCATTTAATTAAGGAAAGACAGTTTGTCTCATTATGTTGGTAATGTGGTAGAGATGTGACCTAGAGTCTCCAATTCATTCCGAAGGCCTCTTGGTTACCTGTTACTAGCCTAAGACATAAGGACTTGATTGCTCAGTTGACATTGTTGTCATAAGATTATTATAAAAACAAAGTGGTCAATAATTCCTGTATTAGAGGTAAGCGCCTTTAAACATACATGTGAGCATATGAATGTATGCTAACCTAAAATCCACCAAACCAGAGGAAAACTGTCAATGACATAAATAATAAAAATAAGACAAGGTCCTCCACTGTGGCACTGAGCAGTCTATACTGTAAGAAAACTTCAATAGCAGTAAGCAACTGTAAACAAACGAGTTAACTGTGTCATTTACTTTACTATTTAGGTCACTTTACAAAAAATCACATTTGTTCATATTTTCTCATCACATTTGCACATCCTTTATTAGAACATTGATGACAGGGTAGAGTTTTGTTAAATTTTATACTCTCTAAAATATCTCTCATTTAAATTAGGTTGATCTGTGAATTGCCAACATTCTGTCAGGTTTTTAAATTTATAAAAACAGTAAATTCACATTGTCCAGTCTAATAGCAATTGTCTTATAAATATACATTGGTAGTGTAACTGATAGTAAAATGGCATGGGCAACATGGAATAGATTGCTGGATGACAAAGCACCTTTGTAAGATCAGGCTTACCCTTACTTTGTAAGAGGGTCAAAATATATTCAAGATATGTCACTAAAGAATGGTAAACTAAGATTCTCTGATATGTGTCCAGGGCACATTCAATTCTTTATCACATTGCTACTCCCTTGCTGTTATCTAACCAATTCTTACAAGTTAAAAAAAAAAAACACCTTGAATTTTGAAATAAAATAAATTGTACATGTTTTTCATGAACACAGAATTAATCCTTTATAGAATTTCAGTTAAAAATTATTATTTTTTATTTATTCTTATATTCATTCATTCACCTATTTACTTATCTAATCACTATGACAGATACTGTAGCATCCAAAATATATATTGACAGCAAGTTTTATATAATAATCCAGCAAAATATTCTCTAAATTTATTTCATGAACAAAACAATAAATGCAATATTACCTTAAAAACCCTATATTTACAAAGTTTTTCATGTATTTTATTTTTAATTAAGTTAACTAAGCAAGTCTTTTATGGAACTTATTCTATGCTTTAAACATTTTACTAGGAATTAGGGATAAACTGATGGAAATCTATTTCCTTGCCCTCATTGAGCCTATATTCTAATGAGAAAGGAAAAAGTATACATGTATAAAAACAATAAATAATTTTTATATTTTTAAATTACAAACATATAAAAAAATTGCACATAATTTTATCTCTATACCTACATGATAATTTCTTACATTATAGAAAACAATGTGTGTGTGTACTCAGATGTTCGACTCTTTGCAACCCCATGGACTGTAGCCCACCAGGCCTCTCTGTCCATGGGCTTTTCCAGGCAAGAATACTGAAGTGGGCTGCCATCCCCTTCTCCAGGGACAGAGAACAATAAAAAGATCTGAAGAGCAATAAAAATATATAAGGTGCCTTTCTTCTCTAAAAACCATAGTCTATTTGAAAATATCAGAAAATCCATCTAAAATAACACAAACGAAATTTTATTTGTCTCATATAACAAGAACTGTAGTTAGACAGCTGCTTCCTTTGTTTCAGAGGCTCAGTAAAATCAGGACCAAGATTTTCAGATTCTGTAGGTTATTTGAACTATAAGGAAGGGAGGGAAATTGAGTATTCAGCTTTTACAAACTTTGTTAGAAAAATTAAGAAAAGGAGAAGAAAATTGGGATTAGGTATTGTTTTAAAACATGTTCCACAGAATCAGACTTGGGAGTTTTATATAAAAGTGATTTATTTATAGGAAAATCTAACAGATATTGACAGGTGAGACAGAAGGAAGGAAGAAAGCCAAGTCAGGTATCCTAATGGATGATTTTGATTCAGTCATATAAAGGAGTTTCAGAGTCAATGACAGGGTCAATCATTGCCTTGCCTGAGACAGGAGAGCAGAAATATTTATATTCCCACACCCACAGGTCATTGGTTCAGGACAGCTTCCTGAAGAGAGTAATTGCTCGAGCAATTCCCATACTCCATATCTGAGCTCTGCCAGATTGAGGGAAGCTCTCTGAAAACATAATAATAGTAAAAGTGCTGGCTATTGGGAATGAAGGCACACCAGGAGCATGTGTACATGAAAATGGTAAAGATATCTAAGGGGCAGAGCACTGATATCATCTGTTACAGGAACTGAGTGAGCTATCCCACTTTCTCCACCAAGGAGCCAAAAGCTTCTCCACAACAAAGGAAACTATAAGCAAGGTGAAAAGACAGCCTTCTGAATGGGAGAAAACAATAGCAAATGAAACAACTGGCAAACAACTAATCTCAAAGATATACAAGCAACTTATGCAGCTCAACTCCAGAAAAATAAACAATCCAATCAAAAAATGGGCCAAAGAACTAAATAGGCATTTCTCCAAAGAAGACATACAGATGGCTAACAAACACATGTAAAGATGCTCAACATCACTCATTATCAGATAAATGCAAATCAAGACCACAATGAGGTACCATTTCACACCAGTCAGAATGGCTGCGATCCAAAAGTCTACAAGCAATAAATGCTGGAGAGGGTGTGGAGAAAAGGGAACCCTCTTACACTGCTGGTGGAAATGCAAACTAGTACAGCCACTTTGGAAAACAGTGTGGAGATTCCTTAAAAAATTACAAATAGAACTGCCTTATGACCCAGCAATCCCACTGCTGGGCATACACACTGAGGAAACCAGAATTGAAAGAGACACATGTACCCCAATGTTCATCGCAGCACTGTTTCTACAAGCAATAAATGCTGGAGAGGATGTGGAGAAAAGGGAACCCTCTTACACTGCTGGTGGGAATGCAAACTAGTACAGCCACTATGGAAAACAGTGTGGAGATTCCTTAAAAAATTGCAAATAGAACTGCCTTATGACCCAGCAATCCCACTGCTGGGCATATACCCTGAGGAAACCAGGATTGAAAGAGACACATGTTCCCCAATGTTCATTGCAGCATTGTTTATAATAGCCAGGACATGGAAGCAACCTAGATGTCCATCAGCAGATGAATGGATAAGAAAGCAGTGGTACATATACACAATGGAGTGTTACTCAGCCCTTAAAAATAAATTTGACTCAGTTCTAATGAGATGGATGAAACCGGAGCTGATTATACAGAGTGAAGTAAGCCAGAAATAAAAACACCAATACAGTATACTGACACATATATATGGAATTTAGAAAGATAGTAATGATGACCCTCTATGTGAGACAACAAAAGAGACACAGAGGTATAGAACAGACTTTTGGACTCTGAGGGAGAGGGAGAGGGTGAGATGATGTGGGAGAATGGCATTGAAACACGTATACTATCATATAAGAAATGAAATGCCAGTCTATGCTCAATACAGGATACAGGATGCTTGGGGCTGGTGCACAGGATGATCCAGGGAGATGATGTGGGGTGGGAGGTGGGAGGGGGCTTTGGCATTGGGAGATCGTGTACACCTGTGGCTGATTCATGTCAATATATAACAAAACAAATACAGTATTTTAATGTAGAATAAAGTTTTTTTTTTTAAAAAGACAGCTAAAATAAATAAATAAATAAATATTCGAAGGCTTAAAAAAATAAGTCGTAGTGAAAGTAACTTTACTAAAGATAACAGTATTATAATTAAAAATCAATATAGTAATGTCATACACAAGGTGAAAATTTTCTAAGGATCAGGTTCATTAGGTCAATTTTGATTATATTTACATAAACTTGTACCCTGTCAGTTTTGTTAAATACATGAAATAGAATGTCAGGGGTAAACATCAATATAATCATTCTGAGAAATAATGTTCTACCTAGGTCCCTGAGATGGAATTTTTAAGAACAGGATGAAAAAAAGATCTTCACGTGGTAATCAACTAGAATCAATATTTGGACTTAAGAAAGTGCATTGATTATTTTTAACTATGCCCAGATCTTTACAGCATCTGATTTTATTCCATTTTAGTTACCTTAGAAATCCACTTGAGAAATTATAAAACATATTTTGACTAAAATTATTGACAAAATGCGGTCCACTTGGGAAGGAAATGGCAAACCACTTCAGTATTCTTGCCTTGACTGAGAAGGGAATGGCAAACCACTTCAGTATTCTTGCCTTGAGAACCCCATGAACAGTATGAAAAAGCAATAAAATAGGACACTGAAAGATGAACTCTCCAGGTTGGTCGGTGTCCAATATGCTACTGGAGATCAGTGAAGTAACTCCAGAAGGAATGAAGGGATGGAGCAAAAGCATAAACAACACATAGTTGTGGATGGGACTGGTGATAGAAACAAGATCCAATGCTGTAAAAAGCAATATTGCATAGGAACATAGAATGTTAGGTCCATGAATCAAGACAAATTGGAAGTGGTCAAACAGGAGATGACAAGAGTGACCGTCAACATTCTAGGAATCAGCGAACTAAAATGGACTTGAATGGGTGAATTTAACTCAAGATGATCATTATATCTACTACTGTGAGCAGGAATCCCTCAGAAGAAATGGAATAGCCATCATAGTCAATAAGAGATTCTGAAATGCAGTACTTGGATGCAATCTCAAAAACGACAAATGACCTCTGTTCATTTTCAATGCAAACCATTCAATACCATGGTAATCCAAGTCTATGCCTCAACCAGGAAGGTTGAAGAGGCTGAAGTTGAACAGTTCTATGAAGACCTAAAAGAATGTTTAGAACTAACATCCAAAAAGGATGTTCTTTTCATTATAGGGGGCTGGAATTAAAAGTATGAAGTCAAGATACACCTGGAGTAACAGGCAATTTTGGCCTTGGAGTACAAAATGAAACAGGGCAAAGGCTAATAGAGTTTTGCCAAGAGAACACACTGGTCATAGCAAACACTCACTTCCAACAACACAAAAGAGAAGACTCTACACATGGACATCACCAGATTGTCAAAACCGAAATCATATTGACTATATTCTTTGCAGCCAAAGATGGAGAAGCTCTATACAGTCAGCAAAAAGAAGACTAGGAGCTGACTGTGGCTCATTTCATGAACTCCTTATTGCAAATTCAGACTGAAATTGAAGAAAGTGGGCAAGACCACTAGAACATTCAGGTATGACCTAAATTAAATATCTTATGATTATACAGTAGAAGTGAAAAATAGATTTAAGGGACTAGATCTGATAGACAGAGGACCTGATGAACTATGGATGGAGGTTTGTGACATTGTACAGGAGACAGGGATCAAGACCACCCCCAAGAAAAACAAATGCAAAAAAGCAAAAGGGCTGTCTGAGGAGGCCTTACAAATAGCTGTGAAAAGAAGAGAATTGAAAAGCAAAGGAAAAAGGAAAGATATATGCATTTGAATCCAGAGTTCCAAAGAATAATAAGTAGAGATAAGAAAGCCTTCCTCAGTGATCAGTGCAAAGAAATAGAGGAAAATAATATAATAGGAAAGACTAGAGATCTCATCAAGATAATTAGAGATACCAAGGGAACATTTCATGCAAAGATGAGTTCAATAAAGGACAGAAATTGTATAGACCTAACAGAAGCAGAAGATATTAAGAAGAGGTAGCAAAAATACACAGAATATTTATGCAGAAAAGATCTTCACGACCCAGATAATCATGTTGGTGTGGTCACTTACCTAGAGCCAGACATCCTGGAATGTGAAGTTAAGTGGGACTTAGGAAGTATCACTATGAACAAAGCTAGTGGAGGCAATGGAATTCCAGTTGAGCTACTTCAAGTCCTAAAATAAGATGCTGTGACAGTGCTACACTCAATATGTCAGCAAATTTGGAAAACTCAGCAGTGGCCACAGGCCAGGAAATGGTCCCTTTTCTTCCAATCCCAAAGAAAGGCAATGCCAAAGAATGTTCAAACTACCACACAATTGCACTCATCTCACACATTAGTAAAATAATGTTCAAAATTCCCCAAGCCAGGCTTCAACAATATGTGAACCGTGAACTTCCAGATGTTCAAACTGGTTTTAGAAAAGACAGAGGAACCAGATTTCAAATTGCCAACATTCACTGGAGCATCAAAAAAGCAAGAGAGTTCCAGAAAAACATCCATTTCTGCTTTATTGACTATGTCAAAGCCTTTGACTGTGTGGATCACAATAAACTGTGGAAAATTCTGAAAGAGATGGGCATACCAGACCACCTGACCTGCCTCTTGAGAAACCTGTATGAAGTTCAGGAAGCAGCAGTTAGAACTGGACATGGAACAACAGACTGGTTCCAAATAGGAAAAAGAGTACATCAAGGCTGTATATTGTCACCCTGCTTATTTAACTTATATGCAGAATACATCATGAAACATGCTGGGCTGGATGAAGCACAAGCTGGAATCAAGATTTCCAGGAGAAATGTCAATAACCTCAGATATGCAGATGACACCACCCTTATGGCAGAAAGTGAAGAGGAACTCAAAAGCCTCTTGATGAAAGTGAAAGAGGAGAGTGAAAAAGTTGGCTTAAAACTCAACAGTCAGAAAATGAAGATCATGATCTGGTCCCATCACTTCATGGGAAATAGTTAAGGAAACAGTGTCAGACTTTATTTTTCTGGGCTCAAAAATCACTGCAGATGGTGACTGCAGCCATGAAATTAAAGTATGGTTACTCCTTTGAAGGAAAATTATGACTAATCTAGACAGAATATTAAAAAACAGAGACGTTACTTTGCCAACAAAGGTCCGTCTAGTCAAGGCTATGGTTTATTCAGTAGTCATGTATGGATGTGAGAGTTGGACTATAAAGAAAGCTGAGCTTTGATGCTTTTGAACTGTGGTGTTGGAGAAGACTCTTGAGACTTCCTTGGACTGCAAGGAGATCCAACTGGTCCATCCTAAAAGAAATCAGTCCTGGGTGTTCATTAGAAAGACTGATGTTAAACCTGAAACACCAATATTTTGGCCACCTGATGCAAAAAGTTGCCTCATTTGAAAAGACTCTGATGTTGAGAACATTGAAGGCAGGAGAAGGGGACAACAGAGGATGAGATGGTTAGATGGCATCATCGACTCGATGGACATGAGTCTGAGTGAACTCTGGGAGTTGGGGATGGACAGGGAGGCCTGGCGTGCTGTGCTTCATGGGGTCACAAAGAGTTGGACATGATGCTATATCTGTTCTCTTCTGAGCTGTGCCTTGGTATAACTCAGTAGACCATGGCTTCCATTTTACTGCAAAAAAATGTTTACCAACGAAGGTTTCTATCCAGGGAAAAATCTAACCTGCAATTGAGCTTTGCTTGTTTGCATAGCTGCCTTTCATTCTGAACCTACTACCAAATCACAAATAGTTAAATGTGATAATTCTGTTTCTTAAAGAGAAAGAGATGTAGTATGCCTTTGCACCTTAGAAAAATTAACATTGGTCTTTAAGTAAAGTGAATATCAATTGTCTCAAATACTCATAAAATGACACTAATATTTACTTAATAGTTGTTTTGTTTCACTTAAAAAGCATTACTCTCATTACTTTCCAAGAAGCATTATATGACCATAAATCACATGGATATTTATATGTATTTTGAGGTAAAATTGTATTTAAGAAGTTTCTTTAAAGTTTATCATTAGTTTTCCCTGTTTTCTGCTCATCAGTCAATGAGTATGTTTTTTCTGTTATCTGAGCATAAATAAGATTCTTTACTGACTGAGCTATGAGGGATGCCTTGAACATAAGTAAAACCAACTTAAACCTAGTTTTGTCAGTTATTTCTTTAAAAACCATTATTATGACAGCATTTATGGAATATAATTATTTAAAAATAATCTCACAAACAAATTTTGAGTTATTTTATGAATAAATGTGAAAATGCAATTAAGTTTCCATGATGATTTTTTCCCAATCTAATTTATGTGTCTGCATTAGCAATATTTCACCTTGTTCTTTGAATCAGTTATTGGGTATATTCAGAAATCATGACGAAATGATTGGTGATTATGAATTCCAATTTGAGCTCTGTTTGTTTGAAATAATTTATATTTGATAATCCAGCAATAGCTCATGAAGACTGAAAGGTGTTTTTTTTTTTTTATCGCAGTTGTAATCAAATGCCTCTTCAATAACTTTTGAGTATTGTTTTTTGTTTTGTTTTTTACTAACTAGTTATTGAGGTAAATGTTAGAGCCTGCTTAAATGCACTTTGAAACTCTGTGGTGGAAAGTAGAGACACCTAGTGTGTTTCTGAAACATTGCAATAACATTTACCTTGGGCTTATTGAATTCCTACTATTTGTTTAAGTGATTTATTTTAATTAGATCACATAATCTTACCAGCAACTCCAAAGGAAAGAAGTGATGGCAATTAACATTCATTTTCAGATGAGGAGACTGAGAAAGAGAAATATTAACAGTAGGTTGGCATGGTCCTTGGATAGAGGCTGAGTACATGCACAGAACCCCAGACATAACTGTTTTACATAGATTTTTTTTTTCCTGAGACCCCCTCAGACTTTATGTCTTTAAAGAGAAATAGAAAAATATTTTAAAAGGCATGAGCATATCATGATTGCTTTAATGCCCTAAGGACTGATCAATTCTATTACAAAGACTAGGACTTTCCAGACAGAGAATAATATTTGAGTTAAGCCTTGAAAGGTCCATTAGTATTCAATAGTATTAAGTAGTTGGGGTCCAAGGAGATGTATTAATAGGAAAAATTTCACAGATGTGAAAGAACTAGACAATTTTAGGGAATTGTGAACAGTTCAGTGTTAAAAGGAATATGCTGTGTTATTGGAAATTAAGAATACAAATAAGTCTATAATATTCTGGGGAAACTGACACAATTGATCTCATCAGTTATTTGGTACATATAAATCTTCAGTATATTTCTCTTGAAAATAAACAATCTAAAATATTATTACTATGGTAAAGGCTAATCTGATCTCTGTAAGATTTCTTTCACACTGCAAAGAACTGATAATTTTCAATTCCAGAATATTACTTCCATAGAACTTACTCAATATTCAGTCAGCAAATGTTCTACAACCCAAACAAACAAACAAAAAAACTAAGAAGAATATTCAATATTCAAAGAAGTAGCATTGACTTAGCTGAGCTCAAGATCATAATTTACAGGACATTAAGACTGCCTATTAATTTTATTTTTTCAAAATGATCAATAACCAGTTACTATAAGCCTAACTCTGCTAGTTGCTAAGACACCTGGAAGCAACATCTATTGTACTGATAGTCTGATAACATACTATCCCATGATAATGATGCCAAAAAGCACTAATTCTAGAAAAAGGTAAATCACCTAGGCACATAGCTTTATTATTTATGAAGTTTTATAGAAAGAACACACCTGAGCATCATTTTATTGGTGATGACAGTTAAAGACTACTCATAAAACATAGCTGTTATTGAGTAATTAATAATTATCAAAGATGAACTGTGGTGTTGGAGGATTCTTTAGAGTCCCTTGGACTGCAAGGAGATTCAACCAGTCCATTCTAGAGGAGACCAGTCCTGGGTGTTCTTTGGAAGGAGTGATGCTACAGCTGAAACTCCAATACTTTGGCCACCTCATGCGAAGAGTTGACTCATTGGAAAAGACTCTGATGCTGGGAGGGATTGGGGGCACGAGGAGAAGGAGATGACAGAGGATGAGATGACTGGATGGCATCACTGACTCGATGGATGTGAGTTTGAGTGAACTCCAGGAGCTGGAATGGACAGGGAGGCCTGGAGTGCTGCAATTTATGGGGTCGCAAAGAGTCGGACATGACTGAGCCACTGAACTGAACTGAACTGATAATTGTACAATATTGAGAACTATTGAACAAAACAAAATTGTTAAGGTAGGCACGAGAAATATATTTGACAATATTTCTCAAATATTACTAGTAAGTCAAGTATAGTGTTACATGCACTAGACTCTCACTGATAAAAATAAAAATGAATCCACTCGAAGAAAGCTTAATATTTACTGTCAATAAGGTCAAATTTAGGCATTTGATTCCTGGGTCGGGAAGATCTGCTGTAAAAGGGATAGGCCTCCCACTCCAGTATTCTTAGGCTTTCGTTGTGGCTCAGCTGGTAAAGAATCTTCCTGCAATGTGGCAGACCTGGATTCGATTCCTGGGTGGGGAATATCCCCCGGAGAAGCAAATGGTTACCCACTCCAGGATTCTGGCCTGGAGAATTCCATGGACTGTAGAGTCTATGGGGCTGCAGAGTCAGACATAACTGAGTGACTTTCACTTTCACTTTTACTGCAACAATGTACAGTATCACTTTTCAGCCTAAACATTTTTGTAAAACAATAAAATTGAATAAATTAAAGGAAAAACTTTTTTCACATATTAAAAAGCAAGCAGCGAATGATTCTGATGCTTGAGAGAACACAATGAAACAGCATCTTTAAAGTGCCAAAAGAAAAATCTCCCAAATTATAATTCATCATCAGGTAAAGACTGTTAAGAGTTCCCTGGACAGCTAGTGGATCAAACTGGTCAATCCTAAAGGAAATCAACCCTGACTATTCATTAGAAGAACTAATGCTAAAGCTGAAACTCCAATATTTTGGCCACCTAATGTGAAGAGCTGACTCATTGGAAAAGACCTGATGCTGGGAAAGATTGAGGGCAAGAGGAGGAGGGGACGACAAAGGATGAGATGGTTGGATGGCATCACTGACTCAATGAACGTGAATTTGAGCAAACTCCAGAAGACAGTGAAGGGCAAGAAAGCCTGGCATGCTGTAGTCCATAAGGTTGGAAAGAATTGAACATGGCTTAGCTACTGAACAGTGAACAACAAACAGGTGAAAATATTTTTTAAAAATAAAGACAAGATAAAGGTATCCAAAAATAAACTAAAACTCAGATTATTTGACACTAATAATTATGGACTATAAGAACTATCAAAAGCTATCCTTCAAGCAAATTAAGATGATACCCACTGAAAATTCAAAGCCACTAGAAAGAAAAAAATATTATGAACTAGTAAATATGTATATAAATATTTTTTAAATTCTTTTATTTTTCATATTAATTTAAAAGTTAAAAGTTGACAGCAAAAGTAATCACAGGATATTTGAGTCTGTAATGTAAATGAATATATAAGCAGTAAAAGCACACAAATATAAAAAAAATTAAATGGATTTATACTATGGTATTCTTATAAATTAAATTGTATCATAGTAATTCAAGAGACGTGGTGTGAAATTTATCTATAAGTTGGAATTCCTGGACAAATCACTAAAGAAAGCCCTGAGATAAATCCACACACCTATGGACACCTTATCTTCAACAAAGGAGGCAACAATATACAATGGAGTAAAGACAGTCTCTTTAACAGGTGTGTGCTGGGAAAACTGGTCAACCACTTGTAAAAGAATGAAACTACACCTCTCTCTAACACCATACACAAAAATAAACTCAAAATGGATTAGAGATCTAAATGTAAGACCAGAAACTATAAAACTCCTAGAGGAGAACATAGGCAAAACACTCTCCGACATAACTCACAGCAGGATCCTCTATGATCCACCTCCCAGTATACTGGAAATAAAAGCAAAAATAAACAAATGGGATCTAAATAAAATTAAAAGCTTCTGCACAACAAAGGAAACTATAAGCAAGGTGAAAAGACAGCCTTCTGAATGGGAGAAAACAATAGCAAATGAAACAACTGACAAACAACTAATCTCAAAGATATACAAGCAACTTATGCAGCTCAACTCCAGAAAAATAAACAATCCAATCAAAAAATGGGCCAAAGAACTAAATAGGCATTTCTCCAAAGAAGACATACGGATGGCTAACAAACACATGAAAAAATGTTCAACATCACTCATTATCAGAGAAATGCAAATCAAGACCACAATGAGGTACCATTTCACACCAGTCAGAATGGCTGCAAAAAAAAAATAAAACTCTCATTTTACATTTATGAAAAAAAAAAGAAAAAGCTATACCTAAAATGCCAATATATATTTTAAACTATTCAGTTAACTCCAATGTGGAAAGAAAAGAGAAGGAACAAAACTCAAATCAGATGAGTCAGAGAGAAAGCATTCATTAAAATGGCAGACTTGAAACTAACTGCAACTGCATTATACATAGACAGATATTGTCAAATTGGAAAAAGAAAAACAAAAAAACAAGATGCAGGTATTTATTGTTTTCAAAAATACCCCATAAACCTTAAAGACGGGTTAAATATTTCATAGCAGAATACACAAAGAGAAGCCACAAACTTTTATCAAATTGTATCTGCTCAAGAGAAAGAGACTTCATTATTTATGCTGATGTATGACAAAACCAATACAATATTGTAAAGTAATTAACCTCGAATGAAAATAAATAAATTTACATCTTAAAAAATAAATAATAAAAAAAGAAAGTGAATAGGAAAAACATAGACTATGTAGTAAATATTCACAATATATATATATATTTTAAAAGAACTTATACTTTTAATATGTAAAGAAATTCTATAACTCAATAGTAAAGTTAAAAGATTAATCCAATTATAAATGGACAAGGTCTTCAAAGAGACAGTTGGTAAAGGGGAAAACAGCCAATAAAAGACAGGAAGCCATACTCAACATTATTAGTCATGAGAGAAATGAAAATTAATGTATCAGTGTGATAGCATTAAGTCTGGAGTCTCGCTTCTGCTTAAAAATCCATGTGTGATTTTCCAGATCTGAGTATAGGCAACTATAAAGGCTTTTTTTTAACAGGTCTGGGGGGAAAGCTGTCTTCCCCGCAGCAGACTTGATGTATAGCCAGTACATGGCAGTCTTTGAAGGGAAAGCAGGCAAAGACTCAGACCCCTCTGGCAAGTCATTCTCTCCATATATTTGCATTCCTAGCCCTGGTGCTCTCATTCTGAGGTCTCTTTATCTGTTGTCTTGGGCAGAGGCCTTCCTCTGGGGACATCTGTTGAGACCGACTTATGGGCGATGCTGGTGAGGGAGGAGGGGAAAATGAGAAAACAATTTTCTCCATTCTTACTCAGAACTTGATGTTTTCCACTTGGCCCTCCCCACTTCACCTCCCCAGGCTTCATAAAACTACCAGTCTTTTGTTCTGGCTCCTCAATGGTGAGAAAATCTCCATGTTTGTGCTGAGCCATGGGACCCTCAACCAGTGGGCAGTTTCAGGTAGGGAAATGTAACAGGGAGAAGCGAGGCACTTTCTCTGGTTTTATTTAACCTCTTGCTAAAATCACCATCACAATTAGCAAGTTAGCAAGTAAGGCTTAATTCTTTTGGCTTATTGCTTTCATGAGCTACTCCAACACCTGAAAATACAGTTTTTCTCTCTTTTTCTCTCAGCCTAGCTGACCTCTTCACACTACATACATAGTAGAAAGGCAATAATGATATTTACCAACATCAAAACCTGGAGAGGATTTATAGCAGTAAGAACTTTTAATGTTGCTAGAAGACTGCAAAATAGTATCACCAGTTTAGAAGATGGTTTGCAAGTTTTTTATAATGTTAAACATTTACCTATACTCTATCTAACAATTATATATCTAGGTTATTGCACAAAAGAAATGAAAACAGAAGCTAATTAAAGGACAAAAACTTTCATAGAAGCCTAAAACTGGAAAAAAGAAAAGCTCAGATTGTCATTACTAGAAGGTATATAAACAGAGTGGCATATGTAATGAAATACTGTTTAGCAATAAAAAAGAACAAAGACATACAACTGGAAAGAGTCTTTCAAAATTAAATAGTCTTTTTCAAAACTATGTTCAGAGAAAAAAATCTAGACACCAAAGAATACAAGATATAACATTTCATTGATGCACAGCTTTTGATCTGGTAAATCAGTGAGTGAAATAACATTATTTGTCGATGGTGAGTGAAGTTCAGATTGAAAGGAGAGGCATCAAAATGACTCTTAGATGATGGAAATACTCTGCTTCTTGAAAGTTTCTTGGGAATATATAAGGTCTGTGCAATGTATTCTATGTAAATTCAATCTCAAAAAATAAATGTGTATATCACTCACATCCCTTCATCTATGAAACTCAATAGACCCTGCATCTAAAAGTTCAAAGTAATATCTAAATATTTTCTTTTCATTGTAAAGAGAAATAATTTCCAAAAATTATACTCACTCACGCTGAACTTTGTAATTATTTGGCAGTCTATTTTTTCACACATCAAATATATTCTTAGGTTGAATTTATCCTTAAGATTCATTTCTCCATAGAAATAGTTTAAGGAAGGAAAATTTGATGTAACTGTCAATTATAAAGGAACATGACAGTATAAGGATTTTTGAGATGACCTTGACTAAGTTTTTAGGTTCCCTATTTTCAATTGCTATCTTATAATATTAATATTTGGTGTAAGTGCACCAAATTTTTTATTCCTTCCTTCGTAAAACTTTATGAACTGGCTTTAATTAGTCAGGTCCCCAAAGGATATCAACTATTATCTAAGCCTGAAGAATCAATATTAGAAATATAGTCAGTTAAGAACTGGGAGTAAGACTAAACCTTTAGTAGTACAAATTTCCCAAATAACTGATTAATGTGTTGTGGTTAGCCACTCAGTCATGTCTGATTCTTTGTACCCCATGAACTGTGGCTGGCCAGGATCCTCTGCCCATGGGAATTCTCCAGGCAAGAATACTGGAATGGGTTGCCATGCCCTCCTCCAGGGGATCTTTCCAACCCAGGGAGCGATCACAGGCCTCCCACATTGCAGGCAGATTCTTTACCGTCTGAGTCACCTTGACTAATTCATAGTTCATTCAACAAAAACAGAATAAAAATTTAAAGACAGGAATAAAGTATTTGCTCAGTTAACAGATCACAACAGCCTTTTGATTATTCAGAAAGAACTTGTACTTGACTGCAAATTGGTCTTCTTTACTTCAAAAGTATAAACAATCATTATAAGATATAATATCTAAATGTTTAATTCTTGACATTTGCATTTTATATTTAAGATGTGTATGCCTCTGTGTGTGTGTGTATGTGTGTAAAGATGAAATCTGACACATTAGCTAGCTGAAAACTGTATTCATTTCTATTTCTATTGTACTAACAGAAACATTGGCTGCAGCTGGCAATAATTGCTTTTGAAAAGGATTCAATAACACATTATTTCAAATACAAGTGTATATAGTTGAGTAATGATTAAACAATTGTACCACTCTACCCACTTAAAAAAGTATTTATTGTGAACATCAAGCCAAGAGAAATATATGTGTATATATATATATATATCAGAATTCTGAATTTTATCTATATTATTTGATAAGTAGTTAAATTTATGTGGAATCTGTATACAAATGAATGTTAACACTTTTTCAAAACTTCATGCTGATACTGTGTATACAACCTTCTTAAAAGAAACTAGAACAGGCAGAACAATTTTGAAAAAGAAGAAAGTTTATGAACTCACACTTGTTTCTTTTAATATTACTATTAAACGACTAATCCAGATAGACTAATATTGGTGAAAGATAGATATATAAAAGAATGGAACAAAATATAAACTTCAGGAACACTCCCAGCAATGATCAATTAACTTTTTCTAATTAATAAACTTTTTTAGAACAGATTAGATTTCTAGAAAAAGTAACCAAATAGTACAGAGAATTCTGATCTCTCTTCTATCTTCCCCACACCAGAGTTTCATCTATTATTAAGATCTTTTTATAGTATGGTTTATTTTTTATAATTGAAGAACAAATATTGATACATTAGTGTTAATGAAAATTCATGATTTGCATAAAGTCTCATTCTAAAGTCTTGCTATAAAGCCATTAATACCCTGGTAACAAAAACAGACAAAATCAATAGATGTAACAAAAGTACACTTATAAACCAATATCCCTTAGGAATATAGTCACACAAAAAAAAACAAAAATAAAAAACAACAACAACAATAAACAAAACAAAACAATTCACTAAAATACTCCCAAAACAGATCCAGCAATGTATAAAAGAATTATACACCATGACCAAATGAGCTTTATCTCAGGAATGCAAGGCTAATTTAGTGTCCAATAATTAATTAATAACCATGCTAATAGAAGAAAAGATAAAACACATAATCATCTGAAAAGATACAGAAAAAGCTTTGATAACATTCCATGTATTTTTGTGATTAAAGCACCCAACAAACTCGAAATAGAAGATAACTCATTCAGCTTGAGANAAGTGAGGAATTGAAGAATGGTTCAACCTAAGAAAATCAATGTAATATACCACATTAACAGAAAAAAAAAATCTAATGATCATCTCAATTTTATGGAAATAAAAAGCTGGATAGATAAAAACACTAAAACTAAAGTAGAGGCTGGTGCACGGGGATGATCCAGAGAGATGATATGGGGAGGGAGGTGGGAGGGGGTTTCAGGATTGGGAGCTCGTGTACACCCGTGGCTGATTCATGTCAACGTATGGCAAAACCAATACAGTATTGTAAAGTAAAATAAAGTAAAAATAAAATTTAAAAAAATACTAAAGTAGGTATAGTAGGTATAGAAGGGAACTTTTCAACCTGAAAAAACATTTATGGAAAATCCATAGGTAACATCATAGTTATTGATGAAAGATTTTGATTTCCTCCTACTATCAAGAAAGAACAAGTATATCTACTCTTGCCAGTTTTACTGAATGTACTACTGAAGTTCCTTGCCAGGGTAACTAGGCAGAAAAAGAAATAAATGGCATCTGATAGGACAGAAGAAATTAAAACGTTCTATTCAAAAATGGTGTATTTATATATAGTAAATTCTAAATAATCTATGGGAAAAAATCCTATATGATAAATTAATTCAATACAGCTGAAGTATAAAATGTCAGCATACAAATATCTATTACATTTCTAACATTGGCAATAAACAATCAAAACTGAAACTAAGAAAACAGTTCTATTTATAGTAGAATCAAAACCAATAGATCCTTAGAAATTAATAAATACAAGATTTATATATTGAAAACTATAATACATTGTTCAAAGAAATTAATGAAGACCTAAGTAAATGGAAAGATCTTGTGTTCATGGATTTGGAAACTTAGTTTTGCTAAAATATCAATAATTCTCCAATTTATTGACAAATTCAACAAAATCCATATCAAAATCCAAGCTTCCTTTTTTGCATAAATTGATAAACTGTTCCTAAAATTCATATTTAGGAGAAGGGGGCATCAGAGGATGAGATGGCTGGGCACCATCACCAATGCAATTAACATGAAATTGGGCAAACTCTGGGAGATGGTAAGGGACAGGGATGCCTGGCATGCTGCAGTCCATGGAATCTCAAAGAGTCATACACAACTGGGTGACTGAACAACAGCAACTACAAAATTCATATGGAGTTTCTGGGAACATTGAAGAGCCAAAGCAACCTTGGAAAAAAACAACACACAAGTTATTGAATTCACAGTTCCTGATCTTGCAATACTACTACAAACACATTATGATCAGTAGGATGTGGTATTTTTATATAAATAGACATAGATTAATGGAATATAATTGAAATTTCAGAAACAGACCCTTATATTTATAGTAAACTGATTTTTAACAACAGTGTGAAGACAATTCAAGGGAAAGAATATAATTTTTAACGAATTTGTTGTGCAAATTGGATGTCCATGTTCAAAAAGAATGGATTTGGATCTATATCTCACAGCATCTACCAAAAATACATCAAACAGAACAAAGACATAAATTTAAGATCTAAAACTATACAATTAGTAGAAAATATAATGCAGATCTTTATGACCTTGAGTTAGGCAGTGATTTCACAGATATGAAACCAAAGCAGAATGACAAAAGAGAAAAAATTAAATAAATAAGATCACATAAAATATTTTAATATGCTTTAAATTATACTATCAAGAAAATAAATTTAACACAAAGAATGAAAGAAAATATTTGCCAGTCATACACCTGATTATATATTTGTATCAAGAATAAAGTTCTTTTTAAAACAAAACAATAAAAACATAATATGAAAAGGATTTGAACAGACATTTCTCCAAAGAAAATAAACAACTGGTAGATGAAAAGTTACTCAATATCTTTAGTTATAAGGGCAATGCAAATTCAAATTGCAACAAGATACCACTTTACACCTAATGTTGGGCTGTTCTTAGTCGTTAAGGCATGTCTAGCTCTGCGACCTCATGGACAGGAGCCCACCAGGCTTCTCTGTCCATGGAATTTTCCAAGCAAGAACACCGGAGCAGGCTGCCATTTCCTACTCCAGGGGATCTTTCTGACCCAGAGATCGAACCCATGTCTCTTGCATCTCCTGTGCTGGAAGGCAGATTCTTTACCATTGCCCCTCCTGGGAAGCCCATGTTGTTCTATACAAATGATTGATTTTTGAACAGAATATGGGTGTAAGAGTTATATACCCATATTCACAGTAACACTCATTCCCTGTTTCAGGGACAAAAGGAAGTTAAGTATTTTGAATAATATTGATTATGGTTCCCAATTTCTCCCCTTCCTTCTCATGCTGTTGCCTAACTACTAGTTCTTTTGAAGACCAAGACAGTATTCTGTGCACATGCACAGAAGTACACAGTAGCGTAAGCCCTGGTCTAGAAGGCAGGTAATCTGCATTCAACTCCCTATCACTATCTAACAAGCTGCATAAATTTCTGCATATTTAATTTCTCAGGACTTTCCTTATTCTACTATAAAATGAGAGTATAGCTCATTTTTTTAGCTTTATATTTATTTTTGAGTTGACCATAAAAATTTAATGCTTATGTTTTAGCACACTTCATAAATTCAAAGAATGCAACTTATTAACACCATGATATATGGCATACTTGATAGTAGTACATGGAGACGTTTCTGTATATTGTCAACTTACAATTCCCAAGTAATATTAAATAAATTGTGAAGAATTAGTCTCCACCAATGCTATATTATATTCTATTAAATAAAAGAGTTTTTATAAACAAATGAATGCATTGTGACAAGCTAAAATATAGGTTAAGATATTTCAAAACAACTAATATGAAAGATTAAGCTTATCATTTTTAGATAAGAATAATATTATATGTGTTTAATTAAGGTGTTTTCTACTATCATCCATAAGAATATAAAATTTACTGTCATTTCTTGATTCTAATTAAAGTGGAGTATAATCATCCAAAATCCAAAACTACATTTAATCATCTGACATATTCTTATTGTTTAAGGCATCTTGAGGTTTGAGATACTTGACAATAAAATTCTTAGGATTTAAAGAAGAAATATTAGCTTCTACATTTTAGAAAATTTGCTTTATATTAGGCAATAAGGAAATTACTGGAATACATATATTTCCTCTCCACTGAACTGCAGCCTTAGATCCTAAATACATGTTTTATTAATAGTATTAATATTGACCTAACTAGTCTATATAATTAATTCCTAAGTTCATCTATTCCCTCCCGTATTTCCCCAAATTTTACATTTCTCCCCCTTATGCAATACTTTGAAATTTTCATTACCTTTTTCTTTCTATAATGTGATTTAAAAACTGTATTATGATATCTAAGATTGTCCATCTCTTCCACATCATCTTATATTTTCTTTTTTCTCATATACCTTGATTTTAAATCCTTTTATTGCTTGTTACATATTTAACCTGGAATATAGACTTAAGTAAATATCAACTTCTGTAACTACTAAGATATTTAGGACATTTGCTAATTTTTCTTTTCAAAACTGCATGTTCAACAAAAATAAAACCATGGAAAATGCTAAGTTTATGCAAGTCCAGTGAAGACACAATGCTGTAAGTCCTATGAAAAATATAAATCTAATTTTGCAATGTCATTAAGGAAATACCAACACAAAAACTGCAACAAGTATGATCACAAGGATGTTATTTTAAAAATATAATATTCTTTAATAATATATACTTTAAAAATATAAAAATGCATATAGGGAGCATTTTTAGTAGTTGCATTGCCTAAAATTAAACTGAACACTTAGTTATCTGTACCAGTAATCTAATTTTTCAGTCACTCAACTAGAAATACTTGCATTTATTTATATACACATTGTGAACTTTTCTTCTGTGCATTTAATATTATGGTAATTATAACCCAATAAAGCTGATAAGAAAAGAATATTATATGAAACTACTGTAAAATTAACTGGAATTTAACATAATGCTATACAAAATTAAAAAAAAAAAAAGCCCTGTGTAGTGTTTTTTTAAAAAAAGGAGCTTCAAAGACAAAGGAGTCTTTCATAACACTTTTTTTTGGTATGTATAAATGCATATTTTTAATTTTTTAAAAATACTTTAATCTACTTTATAATACTGTATTGGTTTTGCCATACATTGACATGAATCAGCCACAAGTGTACATGATCTCCCAATGTTGAAGCCCCCTCCCACCTCCCAACACTTTAAAACAAATGAAAGATAGGATTATACCTATATGTGGGTGGGGAGATTTACAGAGATTTACATTTATAGAAATGTTTAATTAAACTTACTTAAAAAGAACAAGTGAACCACATGTTTACTAGGTATTCATTATTAACGATTCATAACAGACTAGAATAAAAATAATGTTATAATTTCTGAAGAACCTTGTTCAACTTAGTGTAGTACAACGGTAAGAACAAGGTACATGAGGTCTGATCATTTGGTTCTAAATATTTGCCTCAAATTCCCTAACTCTGTGGTTCTGGACAAATTATTTAATCCAAGCCCAGGATTTTTATTTACAATATGGGAAAAACAGCAATACACACTTTTGGGATTTGTGGTGAAGATTCAAAGACATAAAATATACAAACTATGTAGCACTGGATTTGTTGAGAATAAAGGCTCACATATTTTTAATGGAAATTAGATGCTACGTTAGTTTGGAGAAATGTTTGCTAGCATAGTCTGTGTAGTAATAGTTCTAGTTTTTAAACATGTTGCTTTACAAAGCTTTTCTATGTTAGGAAATGATAAATGTAGTAGTGTAAAAATTTAATTTTTAATTTCACCATTAAATAAAGTTCATATCAATGAAGAGGTAGATTTCAGTAAAACTGTGAAAATATCTCTTGTGACACCACCTGTGTGTGTTCAGCAGAAAAAAGAAAAAGTAATTTCCCCATTAAATAAAGTTCGAAGAGGTCAATTTCAGTCAAACTGTGATAATATCTCTTGTGATGCCACCTGTGTGTGTTCAGTGGTATGATAGCCTCTTCCTTATGAATTATATCTAGGTCATGTTTTTCTCAAAATTCCTCTGTGCAGTAGCCCAGTCTGATAGAATGAAAAATGAATTTCAAACTGGTGTGAAAAATAAGAGTATTGGAGAAAATCTGAACATTACATACACTAGATTTTGCTTAAAGGCTATATAGAAAATAATCTGAAAAAAACATTGATATGTGGAAAACATTGATATGTGGGGAAATGTTTTATCACAAGGCATTGGACATAGGGCTGCTAGAATTAAATGATATTTTGCTTTAAAAAGGAAAAACAAAAAGTAAAATCCTGAAGAGGTGAAAAAAGTCAAAGCAGAAATTGATCACTTTGGAAAAAGTCAACAAATAGTGCAAACAAAATCACTGGCAGACTCTGAACTTTCTTTTCCACATCAGAAAGCCATTCATATGTGCAGAAGAATCAAGAGCTTTGAAGTTAAGTGAGAAGGATAATTAATGCTTTAACTAAGTACATATCCAGATGAAATTTAGGGCAAAATAGAGATATTGCTTGTCATAAATTACAGGGATATAGTTCTCAAAGAATGCATGTTTCTTGTGACTTATTTTCATGTTGCTTCACAGAGAACAGATTGTTGGATATATGTATTCATTAACATCAGTCTCAATAAGTCAATTCCACAAAATACTAAACACACAGAGAAAAAATAAAACAGTAAATTGAGTTTGAATTTTTAATGATATGCATATCCAACTTAGAAAACTGCTAACCATATGCTAAAAATTCTGTGATTTCTTGGTATCACTAATAAAGTCAAACTCAAATAACATTTTTATCATTGAAATCATTGTTAACTGTCTTTTACTTCATCATATACTTCAGTGCCCATCAGGAACCCCACAATCATCCACATTTTATAGTCATAGCATAGTGAACAGATTATATGGCAGTGGAAGATTATATATCATATAACAACCTCCCTCTCCCACCTCCCCTTATTAATCTATTGGAGACTAAGTAGTTTGACACATTAGCAGGCTCTCGGAACACATATAGGTACTAGGTAGGTGAACACTAGAACTGGTGACTCTCCTGACAAGCCAAAGCTTTTCTTTAAACGTTTACTCATCTAAGTTTCTCTCATAATCTATTTATAGGACTCAAAAACGATTTTGATCAAAATGTAGTGGTTGGATCATATCTTTAACAGTAGCAATGATTTTTTTTTTCTTACATCTGCTCAACTTCTTTTTCATATACAGTCGCCAGTGACTTTCTGAGCATCACTGCTGTACATACACCAGAAACTTCATGCTATGAATACTGCTTCTTGTGCTTGAGTCAGAAATGCTATCACTAGGAGTCCTGCTCAATCACTTGATAAGTATATTGGCCATAAGAGAGTCTAAGACCCTTGCCTTTAAACTCTAGTTATTTATAAGGCACTGAAAAGGAGTACGTCAAGGCTGTATATTGCCATCCTGCTTATTTAACTTATATGCAGAGAACATCATGAGAAACGCTGGACTGGAAGAAATCTGCTAGAATTAAATGATATTTTGCTTTAAAAAGGAAAAACAAAAAGTAAAATCCTGAAGAGGTGAAAAAAGTCAAAGCAGAAATTGATCACTTTGGAAAAAGTCAACAAATAGTGCAAACAAAATCACTGGCAGACTCTGAACTTTCTTTTCCACATCAGAAAGCCATTCATATGTGCAGAAGAATCAAGAGCTTTGAAGTTAAGTGAGAAGGATAATTAATGCTTTAACTAAGTACATATCCAGATGAAATTTAGGGCAAAATAGAGATATTGCTTGTCATAAATTACAGGGATATAGTTCTCAAAGAATGCATGTTTCTTGTGACTTATTTTCATGTTGCTTCACAGAGAACAGATTGTTGGATATATGTATTCATTAACATCAGTCTCAATAAGTCAATTCCACAAAATACTAAACACACAGAGAAAAAATAAAACAGTAAATTGAGTTTGAATTTTTAATGATATGCATATCCAACTTAGAAAACTGCTAACCATATGCTAAAAATTCTGTGATTTCTTGGTATCACTAATAAAGTCAAACTCAAATAACATTTTTATCATTGAAATCATTGTTAACTGTCTTTTACTTCATCATATACTTCAGTGCCCATCAGGAACCCCACAATCATCCACATTTTATAGTCATAGCATAGTGAACAGATTATATGGCAGTGGAAGATTATATATCATATAACAACCTCCCTCTCCCACCTCCCCTTATTAATCTATTGGAGACTAAGTAGTTTGACACATTAGCAGGCTCTCGGAACACATATAGGTACTAGGTAGGTGAACACTAGAACTGGTGACTCTCCTGACAAGCCAAAGCTTTTCTTTAAACGTTTACTCATCTAAGTTTCTCTCATAATCTATTTATAGGACTCAAAAACGATTTTGATCAAAATGTAGTGGTTGGATCATATCTTTAACAGTAGCAATGATTTTTTTTTTCTTACATCTGCTCAACTTCTTTTTCATATACAGTCGCCAGTGACTTTCTGAGCATCACTGCTGTACATACACCAGAAACTTCATGCTATGAATACTGCTTCTTGTGCTTGAGTCAGAAATGCTATCACTAGGAGTCCTGCTCAATCACTTGATAAGTATATTGGCCATAAGAGAGTCTAAGACCCTTGCCTTTAAACTCTAGTTATTTATAAGGCACTGAAAAGGAGTACGTCAAGGCTGTATATTGCCATCCTGCTTATTTAACTTATATGCAGAGAACATCATGAGAAACGCTGGACTGGAAGAAACAAAAGCTGGAATCAAGGTTGCTGGGAGAAATATCAATAACCTCAGATATGCAGATGACACCACCCTTATGGCAGAAAGTGAAGAGGAATTCAAAAGCCTCTTGATGAAAGTGAAAGAGGAGAGCGAAAAAGTTGACTTAAAGCTCTATATTCAGAAAACGAAGATCATGGCATCCGGTCCCATCACTTCATAGGAAATAGATGGGGAAACAGTAGAAACAGTGTCAGACTTTATTTTTGGGGGCTCCAAAATCACTGAAGATGGTGAATGCAGCCATGAAATTAGAAGACGCTTACTCCTTGGAAGAAAAGTTATGACCAACCTAGAGAGCATATGCAAAAGCAGAGATATTACTTTGCCGACTAAGGTCCATCTAGTCAAGGCTATGATTTTTCCTGTGGTCATGTATGGATGTGAGAGTTGGACTGTGAAGACGGCTGAGTGCCAAAGAATTGATGCTTTTGAACTGTGGTGTTGGAGAAGACTCTTGAGAGTCCCTTGGACTGCAAGGAGATCCAACCAGTCCATTCTGAAGATCAACCCTGAGATTTTTTGGAAGGAATGATGCTAAAGCTGAAACTCCAGTACTTTGGCTACCTCATGCGAAGAGTTGACTCATTGGAAAAGACTCTAATGCTGGGAGGAATTGGGGGCAGGAGGAGAAGGGGATCACCAAGGATGAGATGGCTGGATGGCATCATGGACTCGATGGACGTGAGTCTGAGTGAACTCCGGGAAATGGTGGTGAACAAGGAGGCCTGGCGTGCTGCGATTCATAGAGTCTCAAAAAATCGGACACTACTGGGCAACTGAACTGAACTGAACTGAACTGATAGAGGGATGTACACCTTTTAAATAACATGGGCAATATGTACATCATCTGATTAGATGAGCACTATTTATACCCACTGATATTAGATATGTAGAGACAGGAATATTAACAAAAGAGCTCCTATTAGATGTCAGAGCGATGATTGCCAAGTACCTCTTAGTAGATCATTATTCCATTATTCTATATTTTCCTGTAAATATCCTCATATCTTAGTTTATTTCTTAGCTCTCCATTTTCCTCCTATGAATATATCTTCTATTTTACTTGACACAGTTTATATAATCCATCTCTGCATTTGTTCTTTCTCTGTTATCAGATATTAAGTGGCCAAAGCCACTTGACACTCTAATTCACTACACCCAGCTTATGATTATCTTATTTACTTAAACTCACAATTCTGAAACAATCAGTTTCATCTGTCTTTACTTTTTGCCAAGGTCCACTTCTTTGTATGTGGTTGATTTAATCTATATTTCACAAGAAATGTAGTAGATTATAATTCATGGGGTAAAATGTGAAGTCTTAAAATACCATGAAACAAGATGGAGTATACCCAAAAGAGGAGAACAAATTTAGGTTTTGCTGCCTCTGTGAACGAACACTCAACCAACACTTAGTTCACTTTAGGTCTTAATTACAATCGAAGCCACAGTTCCGTTAAGAACTTCAGGGATACTGTTCACCAAAAAGGGGTAACATTAGGTATTAGAAGCTGTCAATGTTGTACTCTCTTTGGCCTACACCTCAGGTAGCTTATTGAGAGGATTTAAATATGCCAACAACTTCCTGCATCTCCGCTCTGGTGGTAAAGTGTATTGCTCACAACCCAGTTCTACAAGAGTTAAATCATAACCCACTGCAGTTGCTCAACAACAGTGCAATCTGAGAAGAACTCAGGATGGAAAAACAGGATAAGGCAATCTGAACACATGAATATAGAGTTCCCAAAGATAGATATATATCTCAAGAAGAATTTTAATGAACTCAGATTCTTGCATCTTTCCATAGAATAGAAAAACACTAAAGTCATTGACTTGGGATATCTGTTCTTTGTGATTAGCAGCAATGTTTTCCAAGGTGTAAACCATATTTCAAGCCAAAATTCATAAATAAACTGACTTCTACCTGTTCAGAGCTGAGTGATTGTTTCCTAGGCTATAGCCCTCAGTAACACCCTGAATAAAATTTAAACTGATAACTATTATGCTGTGTGTCTTTAACTCAACATACCTATCTGATAACACTCCAGGAATAATCATTTCTGAATTCAAAGAGAAGTGATTAATTCCAGCCCCTTTCATATATTATAACTAATTATTCATAAATAATTTTCCATACCTGGCTTTATAATTCAATATTGTGTTTGTGAAGTCCCATCCATATTTCTGAGTGTACTCACTATTCTTTCTTTGTGGAATGCTTTTCTTTGTTTTTGCCAAAATCTTTAAATATTTGACTCATTTTTATCATTCAGGTTTATCATATGATTTCAAAGAAGATATTTTATGTTCATCTGCCTTTCATTTAAAAACTTTATGATACTAATCAGAGTAAATCATTTTGTATACTTACATACTCATAATTTATAAATAATTAAATATATATTTATACAATACTTATAAATAACTTATTAACATAAAATAAATTTTGAATATATTTGAGGTATAATTTTGACAGAGGTATTGCTATTGTTCTGTTGCTAAGTCATGTCCGACTCTTTGAGACCCCATGGACTGCAGCACATCAGGCTTCCCTGGCCTATATCTCAGAGCTTGATCAAACGCATGTGCATTGAGTCAGTGATGCCATCCAACCATCTTACCCACCCTCTGTTGCCCATTTCTCCTCTTGCCCTCAGTATTTCCCAAAATCAGGATCTTTTCCAGTGAATCAGCTCTTCATATAGGATGGCCAGAGTATTAGAGCTTCATCTTCACCATCAGTCCTTCCAAAGAATATTCAGGATTGATTTCAATAGGACTGACTAGATTGAACTCTTTGCAGTCCAATGGACTTTCAAGAGTCTTCAGCACCATGATTTGAAAACATCATTTCTTCAGCATTCAGCCTTCTTTATGGTTCAACTCTTACATCAGTACATGACTACTGGAAAAACCACAGCTTTGACTATACAGATCTCTGTCAGCAAAATGATTTCTCTGCTTTTTAATATGCTGATGAGGTTTGTCATAGCTTTAATTTCAAGGAGTAAATGTCTTTTAATTTCATGGCTACAGTCACTGTCCACAGTGATTTTGCAGCCCAAGAAAATAAACTCTGACACTGTTTCTCCTTTTTCCTCTTTTATTTGCCATGAAGTGATGGGACTGGATGCCATGATTTTATTTTTTTGAATGTAGAGGTCTAAGCCAGTTTTTTCACTCTCTTCTTTCACCCTTGTTAAGCAGTGTTTTATTTCCTCTTCACTTTCTGCCATTATAATGGTATTATTCATATCTGAGGTTGTTGGTATTTCTCCCAGCAATCTTGATTTCAGCCTGTGATTGATCCAATCCAGCATTTCGCATGATGTACTCTGCATATAAGTTAAGTAAGTACAGTGACAATACACAGCCTTGATGTACATTTTCTCAGTTTTGAACCAGTCCATCCTTCCACGTTTGGTTTTAACTGTTGCTTCTTGACCTGTACAAAGGTTTCTCAAGAGGCAAGTAAGGTGGTCTGGTATTCCCATCTCTTTAAGAATTTCCCACAGTTTGTGTTGATCCACACAGTCAAAGGTTTTTCAAGTAGTATTTTTGGAATTCCCTTGCTTTTTCTATGATGCAATGGATGTTGGCAATTTGATCTCTGGTTCCTCTGCCTTTTCTAAATCCAGTTTTTACATCTGGAAGTGTTCGGTTCACATACTGTTGAAACACAGCTTGAACGATTTTGAATGTTACCTTGCTAGCATTTGAGCTTCCCTGCTGGTTCAGCTGGTAAAGATTCTGCCTGCAATGTGGGAGACCTGGGTTTGATCCCTGAGTTGAGAAGATCTCCTGGAGAAGGGAATGGCTACCCACTCCAGTACTGTGGCCTGGAGAATTCCATGGGCTATATAGTCCATGGAGTCACAAAGAGTCGGATAAAACTGAGCAACTTTCATTTTCAGTTTTGCTAGCATGTGAAATGAGTGCAATTGTACAGTAGTCTGAACATTCTTTGGCATTGCCTTTCTTGGGGACTGGAATGAAAACTGGCATTTCTCAGTCTTTTGGCCACTGCTGAGTTTTCCAAAGTTGCTGGCATATTGACTACAGCAGTTAAACAGCATCATCTTTTGTTTCTATTAGGTCCTTGCCATTTCTGTCCTTTATTTTCCTCATCTTTGCACAAAACATTCACTTGCTATCTCTAGTTTTCTTGAAGAGATCTCTGGTCTTTCCAATTCTATTATTTTCCTCTATTTCTTTACATTGTTCATGTAAGAAGGCTTTCTTTACATTCCCCTGCTATTCTCTGGAACTCTGTCTTCAGTTGGGTACATCTTTCCCTTTCACCTTTGCCTTTTGCTTCTGTTTTTTTCTTTGCTATTTGTAAGTCCTCCACAAACAACAATTTTGCTTTCTTACATTTCTTTTTCTTTGTGATGGTTTTGATCACTGCTTCCTGTACAGAGGAAAACTATGATCATGCCAATACTGTTCCATGAAAACATCATCTTTGAGAAGAGGTAGTGGTGGAGAGGGGATATGCAGGGAAATTATAAGATATGGGTATTATTCTATTTCTTCATCTGGTGTTAATTGCACCATTGCTTTTATAGAGTTTCATTGAGCTAAATACTGATGATTTGTCACTTTTTTCCTATGCATGTTATATTTCAGTATTCAAAAATTACATTTTGATCGTATTCAACCCCTATGCTTTCTTTATTTGAACACTGATGTCTATTTTTGTGTGGTTCTTTACTATACGATAGTGTTTTTCACACATATTTGAATAAAGAATCAAATCTTCCAGGCATTATAACAGACTTTATTCAGACCTTTTAACAGACTAGTTAAAGGGTTAGATTTTAGTATAAACAGTGATCTACTGTTAACCTAATTTAAAGCTGCATGATCATACCCAAGATATGAAGAGTTAAATGTTGTCTGCTTGGTTTATAATCTGAGGATTTCAAGTGACTAACATTCCCTTAAAAATAATTCAAATTTTAGACAGTTTTTCCTTTAAAAGGCATACTAATTAAATCTCTAAAAAATAACTAAAATACTGGTTATGTTTTTCTTGCAAAATTCTTATGTCTTGTGAAGAAATACCTTATGTTTCTGCATCCAACAAGTTCATAAACACCCCCTGAATGTTTTCACACTATGTAATTGTGTTATGTGAGAAAAGCAGTCCATTTCACCCTTAATTGTCTTTTAATATATGCTTACCATATGGCAAGCTGCTAAGTATAACAAACAGTTATGCTAATGCTCTCTTATTTTATAGAAATATGATAGTTAAATACATCAATAAAATCTTAAGCATTTTTTAAGCAGCAGAGGTGTCTCCTGTCACCTCTCCAGAAAGACTATCAAAATAATTAACTAATTAAATAAAGATGGATTTATAGCTTACTGCAGTAAGGGAATGAACTATTTTGACATTTTTAGGAGTACTTGGAACAGGAAAGTCAGGACAGGATATTTATAAGACTTGGAGGATGCAATTAAAGGAGGTTCCTTTCAGTGAGAGAGTCAACTTGAAACTGAGTCAAATTTGTAAAATAATAATTTATTAGTGGGGAACACAGTGGGGATTGCTGAAGTGAGCCTTGGTGAACATATTTGAGCAGTCTATGGCTGTGAGAAGACAGTGATTAGTTAAATCTTCTATTGTTTGAGTATCTGTATTTACATGAAGTTCTTAGAGAAAAAGCTTATTTGTAACATGACCTTCCTGGGTAAGTGTTTCCTGGAAGAGCAAAGTAATGTGAATGCTGACTTTTGGACGGTAATGTTAATATAGATACTCAGCTTTCAATTCTCAAGGATTTTAAAGGAATGATTCCTGAGAAATACCTTGACCAATCATTAAAAATGCTCAAAATTACCACTAGTAATATGGTATTCTCTCCTAGAAGTCCCACATGTTTGAGATTCTGAGAACTATATAAGACAGTAATTTGGTCAATAATGTGAAAACATTGAATATTTTAATAGTTAAAAACAGAACTAAGTGAATGTAATGAAAAAGCACAAAATAATTTTACAAATGTTTCTTGTAATGATTTGCATCATTTTATCTTTCCAACATTTTATAAATATTGTGACATTAGTTATTTTAAAATATAGACCTTTCCAATATTTTATAAATTTTGTGATATTGTTTTAAAATAGGATGGTACATGTACACCTGTTGCAGATTCATGTTGATGTGTGGCAAAACCAAGAAAATATTATAAAGTAAAATAAATAAATATAAATAAAATATAGATCTTGTTTCCCATATTTACTTTTGTCTATGTGTTTCTCTACCTTCACATTTATTTTATTTAAAATAGAGATACATCTTACAAGTTA
>SJYG01000170.1:2823323-2846977 GCA_006410535.1 Litocranius walleri | reverse complement strand
ACATTTTACAAGTTATGGCATATAAAATTTACTATTAATCAAATAGCACACATATCAAATAAAAATAACCTTCTATTTTCATTATCAGACTCAATGGTGTTAAATTTGTTGAAATATTAGTATGTAGGTATATTTTAAAATTAGATATTCAGGAATTCAGTAATAATAACATGGATTAAATTTTAGGTTATCAACCAGTGTTTACAAAAGGAGTGATTTCAAATGCAAATTTCTACTTATAGCTCAAGTAGCAAAAACTATATTTTTAAACTAAAAATTATTTAAGAAGTTATTAATATCAATATTTGCATGCCAAATATTGTATGGCTTCCAAGTTGTGAGTCTGAGTTTTTTAAATTAATCTGTTAATTCTAGGGAAAAAAATCAATTATTGGATCCTTTTTAGACTGACCTTGGAACTTAAAATGACATGCTTAAAGAGGTTTTAGCATTTAAATGCTTATTGTAAATTAGATTACTGAAGCACAAAATTGTGTCCTATTTCTGAGCATTATTTTTTTTCCAAGTTTTCTACAAGGAAGACATTATTAGGACATTCTATTTTTCAAGTAATTTGTACTTCGAATTTGATAAGTTTAAATACTTTATTCGTTTGTTTAATCATTTCATTCATCTTACAATGTAAGAGGAAGATAGTTTAAACCAGAGCACTTAACTACATTTATCTGAGGAGAGATGACAGCTAGCTCAGTTCCCTGAGGTGCATATTCTGCATCAGTCTTAGAGACGATTTCCTCTAATATTCACTTGAAATGGTTTTACAAGTAAAGAAATTCCAGGAATTCAATAGCTTGGTCTTCATGAAATATATACTTTATTTTTTATACTTCAAATACTAATGTTCAAGTATAAAAATACGCTTTTATCACATCATATCAGATAAAGCCACATTTTCCTTTTATGAATATGAGCAGTTGAGTTTTGACTATATCTGTTTTAAAGATGGATATACAGCAGACAGTCTCAACATTTCTGTTCTATATATATGCTTCCTCAAAGTTATCCAAATGTTGGTATGGTGTATTTAGTGCAAATAAATAGGTATTTTAAATAAAATTGAATAGTAATTTTATAAATACTAAATTTAAATACAGATTTTTAAATTGCATAACTTCTGTCTCTCTCTTGATTACAGTTATAGAATGCATTTCTGTGAAGGATTTGTAAAGTGTGTAACTTATATGAAAGTTTTCTAAAGGTTCTTAGCAAAAAAACTCAGATAACAAATCCAATATTGCTGGACAAAGAAAATCAACCATACTGGTGGTACAGAAATTGGCAGTTATCACAGAAATATTCAGGCTAGTCATGTTTTAATTTTAAGGCATTTCATTCAAACCTGTCTCCTTAAGAATGTTCTGTTGTTCAATCACTAAGTCATGTCTAACTCTTCGCAACCCCGTAGACTGCAGCATGCCCAGTTTCCCTGTCCTTCGCTATCTCCTGGAGTTTGCTCAAATTCATGTACTTTGAGTCAGTGATACTATCTAACCATCTCATCCTCTGTTGCCATCTTCTCCTTTTGCCTTTAATCTTTCCCAGCATCAGGGTCTTTTCCAATGAGTCTGCTCTTTGTATCAGGTGGTCAAAGCACTGGAGCTTCAGCTTCAACATCAGTCCTTCCAATGAATGTTCAAGATTGACTTCCTTTAGGATTGCCTGATTTGATCTTGCTATCCAAGGGATTCTCAAGCATCTTCTCCAGCACTGACATTCAAAAGCATCAGTTCTTCAGCACTCAGCCTTCTTTATGGTCTAGCTCTCATGTCCATACTTGATTACTGGAAAAACGATAGCTTTGACTATGCAAACCTTTTTTGGTAAACTGATGTCTCTCTCTGCTTTTTAATATACTGTCTAGACTTGTTAGTTTTCCTTTCAAGGAGCAAACACCTTTTAATTTCATGACTGCAGACACAGTCCACAGTGAGTTTGGAGCCCAGGAAAATAAAATCTGTCACTACTTCCACTTTTTCCCCCTCTGTTTGCCAAGAAGTGATGGGACATGATGCCATGATATTAGTTTTTTGAATGCTGAGTTTTAAGTCAACTTTTTCACTCTCCTCTTTCACCCTTGTCAAGAGGCTCTTTAGTTCCTCTTCACTTTCTGCCATTAGAGTACTATCTTCTATATATCTGAGGTTGTTTATATTTCCCTTTAAATCTTGATTTCAGCTTGGGATTCATCCAGCCCAAATTTTGCATGATGTACTCTACACAATAGTTTAAATAAACAAGATGACAATATACAGCCTTGTCATACTCCTTTCCAAGTTTTGAACTAATCAGTTGTTACATCTAAGATTCTAACTGCTGTTTGTTGACCCACATACAGGTTTCTCAGAAGACTAGGTAAGGTGGTCTTGTATTCCCACCTCCAAGAGTTTTCCACAGTTTGTTATGATTCACACAGTCAAAAGCTTTTGTATAGTTGATATAGCAGAAATAGATTTTTTTTCTAGAATTCTCTTGCTTTCTTTATGATCTAATGAATGTTGGCAGTTTGATATCTGATTCCTTTGCCTTTTCTAAATACAACTTGTACACTTGGAAGTTCTTGGTTGATGTACTGCTGAAGCCTAGCTTGAAGGATTTTGAGCATCACCTTGCCAGCATTGTGAAATGAGTGCAGTGTGATAATCATAACAACAGCTTCAATATTCTTTGAGATGGTCCTTCTTTGGGACTGGAATGAAAAATGACTTTTTCCAGTCCTATGGCCACTGCTGAGTCTTCCAAATTTGTTGACTTACTGAGTGCAGCACCTTAACAGCATCATATTATAGAATTTGAAATAGTTCATCTAGAATCACACACCTACACTAGCTTTGTGTGTAGTAATGTTTCCTAAGGCTCTGTGTATTCTTATTACCACTTTTTAATCTCTTCTGCTTCTTGACAGTACTAACAATCCTTACCATTTCTGTAATTTATTATGCCCATCCTTGCATGAAATGTTCCCTTTATATCTCCAATTCTGTTGAAGATATCTCTAGTCTATCTCATTCTATTGTTTTTCTCTACTTCTTGTATTGTTCATTTAAGATGGCCTTCTTATCTCTCTCTTCTATTTTTATCCCCCTTAAGATTACTGAGGGACAATTGCAGTGTTTTCAAGTGGCTTTTCCTCCTACAACCTGTTTCATATACTATATTCTGAAATGGTTCTCATTATACCACTGATTATCGTAGGGTCTGACCAGCTAGAAAATATAAACCACTTGGGGAAAAAATATATAACAATAGCTTCCTTTTCCAGAATGTATTTCTTCATTTTCTTTGAACCAAGTCTTCTCTGCATTATCTAATATATAAGTAGGAGGGGCTTCCCAAGCAGCTGAGTGGTAAAGGATCCTCCTCCCAATACACGCTATGTAGGTCAGTCCCTGGGTCAAGAAGATCCTCGGGAGGAGGAAGTGACAAACCACTCCAGTATTCTTGCCTGAAAAATCGCATGGACAAAGGAGTTACAGTCCTAGGGTCACAAAGAGTCAGACATGACTGAGTGACTGAGGACATGAGTAGGAGTACTGAGGGAGGGAGGAAGCAGACTGAATTATTAAGTCTGGGGGTTCAGGGCAGATCATTGTAACAAAATGTGAATAAAATACAGGAGAAAATTAAGAAGTTAGCCACAGGAAGAGTTGGGACTCAGCTAGGCTTAGTCCATGAGGAGAGAACATGCCTGGAAAGAAAGAAAAGGCATTCAGTACAATGAATCTGGAGTTGAGCTAGTTGACCAAAGGTACTAAAAGAAAAAGCCAAAACAGTAGTAATGCAAATCCTACAGATCAATGAATAAAATGGTAACAAAATGTACAGATTTATCAAAGGAATGAAGCCAGCTGACTATATAATAAGAGATCATGGAGGCTTCTTTGTGATTTTTTTGGGGAAAGGATGGCAAGTAGAAGCAGTAAGGGTATGAAAAGCTAGAAAGTTACCAACATAATCAAGAAATCCCCTTACCCACAAGAAGAGAGAATACCTAGGATATGATGAGGTAGATGAAGAGTAGTGATATTGTACATATTTTGACAGTAAAGGAAAGAAGATTTCTTCATGAAAATTCTTTAGAGACAAACTTCTATAACACTTGTTTCATAGTGCAATATCCCAAACTTTATATTTCTACCTATTTTTGTCAAAAGTTTGCTTCTTTAAAGGGCAAAAAATATTTAACAACTAATTGAACACGTCTGAATTAGCTTAATATTTTGAAGAAAATATTATCATAGAATAACTTTAGGGCAACTGAAATTAATACTATGTAAACATTTCTGAAAATAATGGTTTGAAAGTGTGTGTATATGTATAGACACACATGTATATATAAATATAAATACATACATACACATATACATGTATGTGTTAGAGAAATGTATGTATATATATCTATATATACATACTGGTGGAGGCACACATACATACATATATATGCATATCATCAGGACATATAATTTTTAAAAAGTATCTTCCCAACCTAGAAAACTTCTTCCATACAAGTAGAAGGGAAAGAAAACATTTTTATTGTTGAATAAGTATTAATATAGAATGTGATGTGCATCACAGGCAACCTACTAAGAGACTGTAAAGAGAATTTTTTATATAGCCAAACAATCATCACATATGTGCACTCAAGATAAATAGCAAACAGAATGACCATCTGTGTTAGGAAGTTGGCTTATCCAAAGGAAAAAAATAAGTTTCTCACATCTTTGTGACACTAATGTCATACCTAAATAGTTTTGCAACTTGGAGAGAGGCATCCACCCAAATTAGACTCCTTCCTTCTCACAGAAACTGGGAGATGGTGGTGCTAGTTTCCTTGAAGTTTACACTTTAAACAGATGGCTTCCAGGTCCTTGAGAAGGCATTCCTGGATCTTAAAACTGGCACTAGGCTTAACTAGCTTTTACAAGATTTATATATATTTCAAAGAAACAGTGAAGAGTTTACACATTTTCTAAAGTAAATGAGCAAGAAAAAAGATGGAAGAAGCCTCTTATTCACATGAGAATTGAGCCTTTTATATTTGTCTTTACTCTTGCAGTATACACACATACATAAACACAAAGATCAACACATGTGTTACACTAGTTCCCTCAAGAAACAGAGACTAAGATAAGTGCACAAAAATTCATTAGAAAAAGTGATGGTGAGAAAAACAAGAAAGGATTCAGAGAACCATAGTTCTGAGATCCAAGTCTAATCTCAAATGGAGTAGTGAGGAAAAGATGGAAGAAAATTTGGATGCAAGCATCTTAGACCAATCTCAAGTGCTAAGAAATGCCATGAAATTTTTGAGTCAAAGCCATTTATGAGGGAACTCACAAATTTTTTCTTGAACAAGCCCACCATAATATTCGTGCCATGTTCAGGCACTAGCTTGGAATCACTCATAGAAGTCTAGTCTAGGCACAAACATGGTAACATATTTCAGAATCCAATAGCTTGAAAAAAAAAAATGCAATAGCTTGGAACTTTGGTCAATGATGTTTGCTGTGGTTGGAGATCTGAGAGGAATATTGTCATGGCCACAGAATTCATCATTTTTTATACCATTTCAGAAAACCCTTTGAACAATCATGTATTTTTTAGTATGGGAATCTGGACTCTCTGATAGAAGCTATTATTTTGCCAGATTTTTTAAAATGCAGTTTGTCTAAAAAATGATAGTTGAAAGAGCACTTGTGCTCTGAGGATAATTATTTTGTTATTTACATATGTTATATGTTTATGTAGAAAATAAGAATTAATTGAAAGTCACTATTTAGAGTCAAAGGAAGTATCTGCTTTATTGAATCCTGTGTAGAAAAACAATTTTCCTGATTATCATTTTTTATTCACATTCTTTTTTGCCCCAAACCATCTCTTTAAATATGTTTTACTTGGAAATATAAAGGAAGATACACAAATCTTGACAAATTCACACAAATCTGAATCTCTTGACAATTACAATTACCAAATATCTTTAAAAACTGAATGTGTTTATCAATTTGATGCAAAAATCTTTGGACAGAAAAGCCTGATATGTATTTAATGTGAGCCTACTTAGAGTTTTTATGTCAATTGTAGATATTCATAGTTTTGCTACCCAAATACTATTGTGCTTGTGTTAACTTCGCAAACTGTCAACTAGGTTTGACTGACCTATGATTCCTAGAATCCCAATCAGTTGTTCAGACTTGGAGGTTTCACTGTGGAGGCCCAGGGTTTGACCCTTGGATGAGGAACTAAGATGCACTTGCTGCAGGGCAGCCAAATTGGGGAGGTGGGGGCGTAGGGGAGCAGTTAAAACAAACAAACAGAATGAGCCTCCGGATTTGAATGAAAGATGTGAACAGCAGCCATTTTGTTTTTGTATTCAGAAGGTCAGGACAGAGACTTCTGTTCACATCTCCATACTTATTTGCCGACTTTTCTCATTTGCATGTGGCAGCTCCCAGGCCTGAAATTAAATCCACTTTTTTCTATTCAGAATACTCTTTTAATTTCTCTATTTCTGGGTCAAATGTCCATTTATTTATGTGACAAGAAGCATCAGCTTCTTCTATAAGACATTCTGTTTATCAAGGATGAAGGCAGAGTGAACTGACTTGGGCTCTAATCTGTTCTCATGGGTTTTTCTTTTGTTTGTGGGTTCCAGTCATCCTGGCTTTCACCCACATTACATTCATTTTTAATTCCTAACTGCCTGCCCTGTGAACTTTAAGTACATATAAAATAAGAAATTATCACTCTGTTTATTTTTTTTTTTATTTTTTATTTTTAAATTTATTTTTTAAATTACAATACTGCATTTGTTTTGCCATACATTGACATGTATTAGCCGCAGGTGAACACACTCTCCCAATGCCGAAGCCCCCTCCCACCTCCCACCCCACACCATCTACCTGAATCATCCTGTGCACCAGCCCCATGCATCCTGCATCCTGCATTGAACATTGGCGCTTCGTTTCTTACAAGATAGTATATGTTTCAATGCCATTCTCCCAAACCATCCCACCCTTTCCCTCTCCCCCAGAGTCCAAAAGTCCGTTCTATACCTCTGTGTCTCTTTTGTTGTCTCACATATAGGGTCATCATTGCTATCTTCTAAATTCCATATATATGTGTCAGTATACTGTATTGGTGTTTTTCTTTCTGGCTTACTTCACTCTGTATAATCGGTTCCAATTTCATCCATCTCATTAGAACTGAGTCAAATTTATTCTTTTTAAGGGCTGAGTAGTACTCCATTGTGTATATGTACCACAGCTTTCTTATCCATTCATCTGTTGATGGACATCTAGGTTGCTTCCATGTCCTGGCTATTATGAACTGTGCTGCGATGAACATTGGGGTACATGTGTCTCTTTCAATTCTGGTTTCCTCGGTGTTTAAACAACTTTCAAAATTGTGTGAGGTCAAGTTTCTGAAAAAAATTCTTATAAATATGTATGCATATGAGTAGAAACACCAGTGATTCTATTTCTCTGACTGAACACTGACCAATACAGAATTTAGTATCAATAGTGGTTCAAAAGAAACATAATCCTAAGGATCACTTCTCTGAATTCATTCTATATTATTTGTAATTGGGTCTCTGATATTAGATTTAAGTATATTAACACCCATGTTTCAGTTTTAATATTTAATTTTATTTTTGTCCCTCTGGTTGTATACATTGTTTTAAAACTTTTATTGGAATATAGTTGATTTACAATGTTATTTCTGCTGTACAGCAGAGTGAATCAGTTATACACTCTTTTCTTAAGATTCTTTCCCATATACATTGTTACAAAGAAGAGTTCTGTTTGCTATACAGAAGTCCTTATTAGTTATCTGTTTTATATATAGCAGTGTATATATCTGAATTTTAATTTTAGAATGGATACTAGTACTCCACAATATGCAGAGACAAAACAGTTATGTAAATTATCATTTGTAGATATTGTGAAAATAATAAAGGTATATCTCATTGAAAATGGAATAAGAAGCCGCTGAGGGTAGCACTCTCATGCACATAGCACTCATTGCAGCCTGCATAACCAGCAGAAAGAAGGAAGATAAGATTTTAGCAAGGTCTGTTTGTGTAAAATTCTTTGTGTAAAATTTCCTCAGTCTCAACTGAGGAACTTTTGATGTTGTCTCAATTTTTGATGATAATAATGTTATTTTTCTTTGGGTGCAAGGGAGAACAGTTTTCACATGGGAATTTAATCTCTCACTTTTAAGAGAAAGAAGGAAGGCCCCACCAACCTCCCCGTCCCCACCAAGCAGCAATGCATTAACCACTACGTGAACCCAATAGGAAGCTGCTGCAATCTTGAAGTCCCAGTCTTCTTCAGTGAAATTTTATTCAAAACAACCATCTTTAATTTGCTTCTAAAGCATAATAAAAGTAGACCTAACCTCTCTCTCTTAAGGTTTACCTGACTCACCAGCTTGCCTGGTTCAGTTCTGTCACTCAGTTGCGTCTGACCCTTTGTGATCCCATGGACTGCAGCACACAGGCTTCCTGATCCATCACCAACACCCAGATTCATGTCCAGTGAGTAAGTGATACCATCCAAACATCTCGTCTTCTGTTGTCCCCTTCTCCTCCTGCCTTCAGTCTTTCGAGATCTTTTCCAATGAGGCATTTCTTTGAATCAAGGGGCCAGAGTATTGGAGTTTCAGCTTCAACATCAGTCCTTCCAATGAATTATTCAAGATTGATTTCCTTTAGGATTGACTGGTTGGATCTTTTTGCTGTCCAAGGGATTCTCAAGAACCAACTACTGCTGCTGCTGCTACTAAGTTGCTTCAGTCATGTCTGACTCTGTGCGACCCCAGAGATGGCAGCTTACCACGCTCCCTCGTCCCTGGGATTCTCCAGGCAAGAACACTGGAGTGAGTGGGTTGCCACCTCCTTCTCCATGCATGAAAGTGAAAAGTGAAAGTGAAATTGCTCAGTAGTGTTTGACTCCTCGCGACCCCAAGGACTGCAGCCTACCAGGCTCCTCCATCCATGAGATTTTCCAGGCAAGAGTACTGGAGTGGGTTGCCAAGAACCAACACCACAGTTCAAAAGTATTAGTTCTTCTGTGCTCAGCTTTCTTTATGGTCCAAATCTCACATCCATACAAGACTCCTGGAAAAACCATGTCTTTGACTATATGGACCCTTGTTGGCAAAGTAATGTCTCTGCTTTTTAATATGCTATCTAGGTTGGTCATAGTTTTTCTTCCAAGGAACAAGCATCTTTTAACTTCATGGCTGCAGTCACCATCTGCAGTGATTTTGGAGCCCCCCAAAATAAAGGCTCTCACTGTTTCTATTGTTTCCCCATCTACTTTGCCATGAAGTGATGGGATCAGATGCCATGATCATCATTTTTTTTTGAATGTGAGTTTTCAGACAGCTTTTTCATTATCTTCTTTAACTTTCATCAAGTGGCTCTTTAGTTTTTGTTTTCTGCCATAAAGGTAGTGTTATCTGCATATCTGAGGTTATTGATGTTCCTTCTGGCAATCTTGATTACAGCTTTTGCTTTATCCAGCCCAGTGTTTGGCATGATGTACTATGCATAGAAGTTAAATAAGCAGGGTGACAATATACAACCTTGATGTAATCCTTTCCCATTTTGCAACCAGTCCATTGTCCCATGTCCAGTTCTAACTGTTGCTTCCTGATCTGAATAGAGATTTCTCAGGAGGCAGGTAAGGTGGTCTGATAGTCCCATCTCTTGAAGAATTTTCCACAGTTTGTTGTGAGCCACAGATTAAAAGGGTTTGGTAATGAAGCAGATGTAGATGTTTTTCTGGAATTCTATTGCTTTTTCTATGATCCAACAGATGTTGACCATTTGATCTCTGATTCCTCTCCTCTTTCTAAATCCAGCTTGTATATCTGGAAGTTCTTGGCTCATGTGCTGTTGAAGTCTAGCTTAGAGAATTTTGAGCATTACTTTGCTAATGTGTGGCATAAGTGAAATTATGCAGTAATTTGAACATTCTTTGGCATTATTTTTGTCAGGTATTGGAATGAAAATTGACCTTTTCCAGTCCTGTGGCCATTGCTGATTTTTCCAAATTTGCTGGCATATTAAGTGCAGTACTTTCACAGCATCATCTTTTAGGATTTGAAAGAACAGCTGGAAGTCCATCACCTCCACTAGCTTCGTTCATGGTGATGCTTCCTTAGGCCCACTTCACATTCCAAAATGTCTAACTCTAGGTGAGTGATCCCATCATCATGGTTATTTGGGTAATTAAGATCATTTTGTATAGTTCTTCTGTGTATTCTTGCCACCTCTTCTTAATATCTTCTTCTATTAAGTTCATAACCATTTCTGCTATTCTTTGAAATTCTGCATTCAAATGGGTATGTATATCTTTCCTTTTCTCCTTTGTCTTTTGCTTTTCTTTTTTTGTCAGCTACTTGAAGGACCTCCTCAGATAACCATCATGCCCATCTTTGCAAGAAATGTTCCCTTGGTATCTTCAATTTTCCTGAATAGTTCTCTAGGCTTTCCCATTCTATTTTTTTTTTTCTCTATTTCTTTACATTAATCACTTACCTCTCCTTGCTATTCTTTGAAACTCTGCATTCAAATGGGTATATCTTTCATTTTCTCCTTTGTCTTTTGCTTTTCTTCTTTTGTCAGCTACTTGTAAGGCCTCCTCAGATAACCATTTTGCCTTTCTTTTTCTTGGGGATAGTTTTGAGCACCACCTCCTATACTACGTTATGAACCTCTGTCCATAGTTCTTCAGGCGCTCTATCAGATCTAATCTCTTGAATCTATTTGTCACTTAACTGTCTAATCATAAAGGATTTGATTTAGGTCATACCAAAATGGTCTAATGGTTTTCCCTACTTTCTTCAATTTAAGTCTGAATTTGGCAATAAGGAGTTCATGATCGGAGCCACAGTCAGCTTCTGGTCTTGTTTTTGCTGACTGTATAGAGCTTCTCCATCTTTGGCCTCAAGGAGTATAATCAATCTGTTGATGCGTGGGGGTGTATTTTATCCCTATAATTTGCCCTGGGGTATCGTAGAGCCCAAACTATGGTAGTGGTAATGGAGGTAATGGTTAGGGTTTATGCCAGCACCCTGAGGCTCCTAGGAATATAGTCAGTACCCTGACCCTGTTGCAGGCCACTGTTGACCCATGCCTCTACCAAAAACTCCTGGACACTTACAGGCAATTCTGGTTCAATTTTTTGTGGGGTCATTGCTCCTACTTCCTGGGTCCTGGTGCACAAAATCTTTTGTTTGTGCCCTCTGAGAGTCTTTTTTTCCCAGTCCTGTGTAAGTTCTGTAACCAAATCCCACTGGACTTCAAGGTCAAATTCCCTGGGGGTTCTCGGTCCCTTTGCTGGATCCTCAGGTTGGGAAATCTGTTGTGGGCCCTAGAACTTTCACAACTGTGTGAGAACTTCTTTTTTATAATTGTTCTCCAGTTCCAGGTTGTCTGCTCAGTGGCTCTGTGATGGGACTAACACACCACACCTCACAGGTCTCCTAAGCCAGAGCCCCTGTCCCTGTGGTAGACCACTGCTAACTCATGCCTCCACAGGAGACATTAACACTCAAAGGCAGGTCTGGCTCTGTCTCTTATGGGGTCACCGGATCCTGGTGTGCACAAGTTTTGTTTCAGCCCTCTGAGCATCTCTGACATGTATGGGGTTTGATTCCAAAGACAATTTTGCCCCTTCTAACATCTTGACTGTATAGAGCTTCTCCATCTTTGGCTGCAAAGAGTATAATCAATCTGTTGATGCTGGGGGTGCATTTCATCCCTTTTGCCCTTGGACATGGGGTATCTATTTTTGGTGGGATCTAACATTCTCCTGTTGATGGTTATTCCACAGTTAGTTGCAATTTTGGAGTTCTCACAGAAGATGAACACATGCACTTCTACTCTGCCATCTTGAATTGTAATTACCTCCTACATTCAAATCAACTCATTTTGCTGGTGAAATAACTGGATACTTTGTTTTTGTGGTTGACATTATTTGATAATCAGAAGAAGGAGACAAAGAAGACCCCAACAATCTTTAGGCTGATGAGCAAACAAATGCTAGTACCCACAAAGTTCCTTGAGCTCAGTGCTTTCTCACTCATCCTGGAGTCTGAGGGTCTCTCCTGCATCTGAGTCTCAGTCTCTTTGCATTTTGAGCTCTCCAGCTGTATTAGATATTTATTTGTATGAACCTTCCTGGTAAACCACTTATCCTGTTCAATAGGGGGAAAATGTGATTTGGTGTTTTAGAATAGATGTTGGAAAACAAGACCCATTATAATTAAGGTTTTATAGGGGATCCAAAAGCAGGATAGCTTCCACCTAGTCCTTGGACCAGGATCATGTGTTTTTCTGGAAAAAAATGGATAAGTTTTTGTATAATTTGGAATTATAATGGCCATTCTTGGGAATCTTTGTTTTCTGTAAGATTTATAAGGATAACCATAAAGAAGAGGATCCCCAAACTCTCAGAAACAATGGAATACATTCTTTAATTGGTACACAGAAGCGTCTAAGATAAAATGACTTACAGCATGCAAAAAATTTTTTTCTTTAGTAAAAGGCTTCCGCTACCTGATCAAGAAAACTTAACTCACTGAGTTTGCCAGAAGTACAACTTGGATCCAACTATTCCTTTCAGTTTTCCACCTGAAATATGGCTGATATTACATTTTAAAAAACCTGTAAGATGTATGTGTCTATCTGTATATCACATACATCTACGTGTTTATATCCTAAGTACATAATATTTTTCTACCTCTAGGTGGCATCTTCAAAATTGTTTTGTAAAGAACACTGTTTAATGGGCCCAAAAGAAATAGTGGCCCTGTGATAAAGAATCAGGCTTACACTGCAGAATACCCAAGTTCTATACCTGGGTAGGGCTGATCCCCTGGAGAAGGGTATGGCTACCCACTACAGTATTCTTGCCTAAAAAATTCCATGGATGGAGGAATCTGGCATCCATGGAATTGCAAAAAGTCATACACAATTGAGTGACTAACACTTGCAAAGAAACATTATGTGTTTATACAAATCAAGTATACCACCAGAAATATATATACTAACCCAAATGTTTTATTGAGTTCATGTGATCTGAGGTAATCTTTGAGAAGTAAAAGCTAGTTTTATGTGTTGGTTTAATGAAAAAGGCATATGTTCACAGTTATCAATATTGAATATAAGGCAAACATACAACATTTTCCACCTGGGTCTACTGATAAAATTAATTCATGCTATTTCTGTTGCAGAAAATGTCAACAAGAAAAACAATTTAAGATGATGGTTAAATATTTAATGTCTAACCCAACCACAGTCAGTAAGAGCAAGTGTTTTTAACAATTATAAATAAGACAAAAGTTTATATTGTACTATGCTGTGCTAAAGAGCCTCTTGATGAAAGTGAAAGAGGAGAGTGAAAATGTTGGCTTAAAACTCAACATTTAGAAAACTAAGATCATGGCATCCAGTCCCATCACTTCATGGCAAACAGATGGGGAAATAGTGGAAACAGTGGCTGACTTTATTTTGGGGGGCTCCAAAGCCATTGCAGATGGTGATTGTCGCCATGAAATTAAAAGACACTTATCCTTGGAAGGAAAGTTATAACCAACCTAGACAGTATAGTAAACAGCAGAGACACTACTTTGTCAGCAAAGGTCCGTCTTGTCAAGGTTATGGCTTTTCCGGCAGTCATGTGTGGATGTGAGGGTTGGACTATAAAGAAAATTAAGTGCTGAAGAATGATGCTATTGAACTGTGGTGTTTGAGAAGACTCTTGAGAGTCCCTTGCACTGCAAGGAGATCCAACTAGTCAATCCTAAAGGAGATCAGTCCTGGGTGTTCATTGGAAGGACTGATGCTGAAGCTGAAACTCCAATACTTTGTCCACTTGCAAAAAGCTGACTCATTTGAAAAGAACCTGATGCTGAGAAAAGATTGAGGGCAGGAGGAGAGGGGGATGACAGAGGATGAGATGGTTGGATGGCATCTCTGACTCAATGGACATGAGTTTGGGTAAACTCCGGGAGTTGGTGATGGACAGGGAGGCCTGATGTGCTGCAGTTCATGGGGTCACAAAGAGTCATACACGGCTGAGAGACTGAACTGAACTGAATGAATGCTGTGCTTAGTCCTGCCCGACTCGTTGTGACCCCATGGACCATAGTCCGCCAGGGTCATCTGTCCATAGGGATTCTCCAGGTAAGAATTCTGGAGTGTGTTGTTATGCCTTCCTCCAGGGAATCTTCCCAACCCAGGGATCAAACCCAGGTTTCCCACATTGCAGGTGGAGCCTTGACCATCTAAGCCACAAGGGAGTAGCCTATCCCTTCTTAAAGGGATCTTCCTGACCCAAGAATCGAACTGAGGTCTCCTACATTGCAGGTGGATTCTTTACCAACTGTGCTATCAAGGAACCCCAAAGGCTTATTTAAGTTAAACTAAATAATGGATATTCATTGAATATCTAAATTAGTTCCAAATAGTATAGTATACTGAAATGCTGAGTGCTAAACATAAGTTGTTGAATTTTGACTTTTAACTTTCACAGAAATGAGGGTTATTTGGGGCTCTTAATATTCATGTTTTATGCCTCACTGAAAAAAGATTATGAGGAAGAATATATTTCTAATCATTTTTAATGTATTTATAATTTTTCTAATCTACTGCAGTATCCTGATATATAAGAGAGAGTTCATTGTTGCCTGCTTCCTAGTTTTCACTGGAAAGAAAAATTACAAATAATTTAAAAGTTGGGAAAAGAGCTCAGATTCCAAAGTAGACCAAAGAGAAAGTGTTAAAACACAGAGCAATAAACATAAATTAACTCCATGGAAATTGTGTAAACTGATGATGAGAGAATTCAAGGACACTAGTCAATGCCCCTTTGAAAGATAAAGAACAGTGGCACTCCCACTCTCCTACTGTGAGATTTATTATAACTTCTCATTTTTCAAACTGTGTTCATATGCTATTGGTGAATTATGCTATATATATAATCTGTATTTGTCTATATAGATGAATAGATAATATATCAATATCTCAAATTTTATCTATAATTTATAAACAGATTTGGTATAAATTTGTCTATATCTATATATAAATAAGACAGCAGTTTCGTAAGGTGCAAAACATAATACACATGTGTCATTCTGGTAATAGAAAATACATATAAATTTATTAAACTTTTATTTTTGTTCCATATATGGCTTTACATATGTAAGTACATATGAAAGTGAAAGTTGCTTGTGTAACTCTTTGTGATCCAATGAACTATAACCTGTCAGGCTACTTTGTCAAAGGAATTCTCCAGCAAGAATCCTGGAGTGGGTAGCCCTTCCCTTCTCCATGGGATTTTTGCAACCCAGGGATCAAAGGGATCAGGTCTCTCACATTGCACGTGGATTCTTTACCATCTAAGGCACCAGGGAAGCCCAGGAATACTGGAGTAGGTAGTTTATCCCTTCTCCAGGGGTCTTCATAATCCAATAATTGAACTGGGGTCTCTTTACTACAGACAGATATCTTTTTACCAGTTGAACTACCAAGGAAGCCCTGTGAGTATATATACATGTGTGTGTGTGTGTGTGTGTGTGTGTGTGTGTGTGTGTATGTATACACATTATACACTATATTTCTTATTAACGAGTGACTCAGCATGACTGAAAGTCACTGCTTTTATACCACAATTAACTGAGCCACAAAATGTTTTGTGTAGTCAGTTGAAAAGGCCAGTACACAAATAATCACCCTTTCTGCCCTGTTCACACTCACTGGTAACTCTGCAAGGTCGGACTGTAATAATTGTTTAATATGCTCATACTTTGTTAACTTGTCTCCAGATTTGCAGCCAGGCAGCAACTCTCATTTAAAACAAATTCTCCCATTTCTTATAACTATTGCAAGGCTGGGAATTCTGGTAGTCATTTCCCAGATACTTATAGATCTATCATCAATTTAGAAGTTATTTTCCCATTTTTCAAATCTTTATTCTCTCTTCTCCATTTAAAACAACATTCTCTGACAGTATTATGAAGATTCTGTTGCCCTTGTCTGTTCATTCATTACAGTCTAGCATAGCAATACCATGGTGAACCTGTAGAAATAATAAGATAGTGACTCTCATGCTGTAACTTCCAAAAGTGTAGTGTTTATTTTAACTATATTATGTAGAAAGAATTTATATTAATTTAATGTAGTGCATAAACAATAATTCTTTCCTCTAAGTAAATCTGTAATTACTCTGTAACAACTATCTTGTCTCATTTCTTTTCTTAAAAAGCTGTGTATGTTTTTGAAATTGAGAAAATAATATTTGAACTAATAAAGTTGAAATTTTCAGCAAAAAGAGAAAGAAAAAAATTTAAATACAAGACTGATTTGTAAAAGAGCTAAGGTTTTTGGTTTATCTTTGTTGCTTACTTATATGAAACTATCAGAAATAATAATGATGAAAGAAAACTACTATGTATGAAAAGTTAGAACCAGACATGGAACGATGGACTGGCTCAAAATTGGGAAATGAGTTTGTCAAAGCTGTATATTGTCACCCTACTTATTTAACTTATCTGCAAAGTATGTCATGTGAATGCCAGGCTGGATGAAGCATAAACTGGAATCAAGATTGCCAGGGAAATTATCAGTAACCCCAGATTTGCATATGATACCACCCTTATGCCAGAAAGTGAAGTGAAACTAAAGAGTCTCTTGATGAAAGTGAGAGAAGAGAGTGAAGAAGCTGGCTTAAAACTCAACATTCAAAAAAACAAAGATCATTGCATCTAGTCCCATGATTTCATGACAAATAGATGAGGAAACAATGGAAACAGTAAGAGAATATTTTCTTGGATTCTAAAGTCACTGCAGGTAGTGACTACAGCCGTGAAAAGATGCTTGTTCCTTGGAAGAAAAGCTATAACCAACCTAGACAGCATATTAAAAAGCCGAGACATGACTTCACTGACAAAGGTCCACCTAGTCAAAGCTATAGTTTTACTAGTAGTAGTATGATGTGAGATTTGGCCCATAAAAAAGGTTGAGCACCAAAGAATTTATACTTTTGAACTGTGGTGTTGGAGAAGACTCCTGAGCGTCCCTTGGACTGCAAGAAATCAAACCAGTCAGTCCTAAAGGAAATCAGTTCTGAATATTCATTGGAAGGACTGATGCTGAAGTTGAAGCTCCAATACTCTGAGTACCTGATGGGAAGAGCATTAGACTCATTAGAAACTCATTAGAAAAGACCTTGATGCTAGGAAAGATTGAGGGAAGGAGGAGAAGCGGACAAGAGGTTAAGATGGTTAGATGGCATCACTGACTCAATGAATGAGTTTGAAGAAGCTCCAGGAGATGGTGAAGGATGGGGAAGCCTGGCTTGCTACAGTCAATGGGATTACAAAGAGTTAGCCACTACTGAGTACTGAACAACAACAACAATGAAAAGTAGGATATATGTTTTCAGTGAAATAAGGTATAAAGAAGGGAAGAAAAAAAGAATTTTGTCCTATAATAAAATGAGTGTTCCAGAAATGGAAAATAAAAAAGAACAAAACGTAAAAGGACATAGAAAGTTGTAAGTCTGTGGAAAAGTTATCCTGGGAATGGTGTTTTATGTTTGATCAAGCTGAATAAGATATAATAAATTTTCTATAAGGTTTTTTTTTCCAATTAAGTTTTAATATCAATAGTGTAATTAGATAAAAGGAGAATTTAATTTTTTTCATCTGCTAAAATACCAGTTCCATTGGACTATGGATCAGTTCCTGATTAGACTTTATGAGACATTTTCCCTTACCTTTACAGTAATCTACTTAAAAACAAAGATTTTATGTTTTACCAATTGTACTTCACACTGTTTACATGAGTCTTCAATTAAGGAAACCCAGTCTGTTGATAATTAAAGAGCTAAGTTTTGCTCTACATTTCTATAGATGAACCATTTAGGTTTTTATGTGAAGTCTTCAATTGCTATTTTGGTTACCTAGGTAACCAAGAATAGTGTCACACTGATCTATGATCCTATTTGACCAAGTATGTTGAAAAGTTTTAGCATTTGATAATACTCAGCTTTAAAAAAAATCAAGTTCTATTTAGTTCTTTGGCCCATTATTTGATTGGATCATTTATTTTTCTGGAATTGAGCTGCAGAAGTTGCTTGTATATTTTTGAGATTAGTTGTTTGTCAGTTGCTTCATTTGCTATTATTTTCTCCCATTCTGAAGGTTGTCTTTTCACCTTGAGCCTATTATACAGAGTGAAGTAAGCCAGAAAGAAAAACACCAATGCAGTATACTAACACATATATATGGAATTTAGAAAGATGTTAACAATAACCCTGTATGCGAGACAGCAAAAGAGACACAAATGTGTACAACAGTCTTTTGGACTCTGTGGGAGAGGGAGAGGATGGGATGATTTTGGGAGAATGGCATTGAAACATGTATAATATCATATACGAAATGAATCGCCAGTCCAGATTTGATGCATGATACTGGATGCCTGGGGCTGGTGCACTGGGACAACCTAGAGGGATGGTATGGGGAGGCAGGTGGGAGGGGGGTTCAGGATGGGGAACACGTGTATGCCTATGGGGGATTCGTGTTGATGTATGGCAAAACCAATACAATATTGCAAAGTAATTAACCTCCAATTAAAATAAATAAATTTATATTAAAAAATAAGTTCTAAATGAAGTCTTTTTGACCTCAAACTAACTTTGGAATTTTTCAGTGGACCCTGGAACATCTCAAAAGGTGTATTATTTCTCCTTATAATAGGAAAGTGCATGCCAGCTATGTTGCTCAGTCATATCTGACTCTTTGTGACCCCACAGAACACCTGGCAAGTCCCTATAAAGAAGAAATGTTATACTAATTAGACTTCAGTGATTCATTAAGTTATGGAGGAAATGTTGTCAAATAAGTGATGCTAAGCTTTTATTAGAGCTTCCCAGGTGGCTCAGCGGTAAATAATCTGCCTGCAATGCTGGAGACACAGGAAATGCGTGTTTGATGATTCATGGGTCAGGAAGATCTTCTGGAGGAGGAAATGGCAACCCACTCCAGTATTCTTGCCAGGAAAATCCCATTTCAGAGGAGCCTTGTGGGCTATCTAGTTTTATGGGATCTCAAAGAGTCTGACTGAGCACACATGCATATATACATACACACATAGCTTTTAGTAAATTATATTTGTGTAGGATTTGTCTTATTAATATAAGTACTTCAGAATTGCATAAAATTCCTTGTAATCTGGTATGTTTTGGTATCTTATCATTTGTAATTCTAGTTAGTATCTTAAGAGTTATGTGTCACAGAAATAATTAAATTTCTTCATAAATTGCAATTTTCATCAAATCTTTCATTATGGATATTTTAAAGTTATTTGTCTCTTACAGTCATTGTTTTACTCTGATGCTTTTTCAAAATGGCTTTGCACAAATGCTTCATCTTCAGAGAAATTCACAAAAAGGGCTCTGTCAGGTACTCTGGAATCAGTTCAGTTCAGTTCAGTCGCTCAGTCGTGTCCAACTCTTTGCGACCCCATGAATCACAGCACATCAGGCCTCCCTGTTCATTACCATCTCCCGGAGTTCACTCAGACTCAGGTTCATCGAGTCCGTGATGCCATTCAGCCATCTCATCCTCAGTCGTCCCCTTCTCCTCCTGCCCCTAATCACACCAATGAACTAGGTAAAAATTTATAGAACTCTTATGGAGGATTTGATGGCTTCATAAAACTTTCAACCTAAGATCAAAATCAACAAGAATTAATTATGTGGGACTATGCAAGATGGTTATAATTCTCTTTATGACTTTTGAAACACTGTTGATTTTTATCATTTTAATTTATGAGATTTAAGGAAGTTTTTTGTTATAAGCTATCTAGGACTTACAGAAATTTGATAAAATGTCCCTTTCTAAACAAACAAAAAACATTTACTTTTTCTCTCTGTCTGATACTTTCAAAATTCAGAAACTATCAATGAGTATTCTTTTAATGTCAATATAGTTGGCCACATGAGTTTAGTAAGAATCTGTTCTTTAAACAGAAAATGATTGGAAATATTGGTTATAATATCAAGACTTTGGCTAGAATGTCATAGTTGAGAAAGATGTATGTGCACTCAGATATGGCCAGAGAATCTTAAGGATATGCTTGGAAAAAATCTTCCTAGTACCCTGCTTACAAAGTTCCAGGGAATTAATCTTTAAAAGGCCTTATATGATCACTCACTATTTTTTCCACTTTTTAATAAATAATCAGGCCAATATTAATTCAAACAAATTAGTTTTTACTATGATTCTCTTTGACAAAAAGAGGAATAATTGTGAAGAGAAAAATAAAATTTGCACATTGTAAATATTGGATTCTTATTCTGTTAATTGTCTTTAAGGTTTTATTTTACATCCATAAGCTGTACTAGACTCTAAACTTTTCTAGTTTCCTCAAAGATCCAACTACAAATTTCCAAACTAAACAGTTACAGTTTCTTACATCCTTCTGTTTTGGAATCCATAAGAACAGATACTGCCCTTAAATCTCCTTGGAAGTGAATATAAAAGGTCCTCTTCACTACCCAGACACCAAACATCAGACACTTGGCAAAACCAATACAATATTGTAAAGTAATTAACCTCCAATTAAAATAAATAAATTTATATTAAAAAAAATAAAGAAGTTTCCATCTACATCCAGTCCTATGTGCACTAAAAACTTTCAAATCAAGTTTACCAGGAGTTGAAGTAGATGATAGCTAAATGATATCACTTTCTCAAGATGACAATACTAAGTCACTTATTTTTTCCCCACAGTTATTTCCTACTCCTACCTTATTTCCTTTCCTTCCCTTTCTTGGACAGATAATGCTCTATTTTGCATTTGTTGGGCTTGCCACCAGAAACTCCCATCCATTGACAGCAAAGGGGCCCCTTTAGTCCATCTTGTAATAAATTTTTTTCACTTGTCCCAAGTGCTTCCTAATTTCATCTGGCATCCCCTTAATATCAGCTACAGAGCAAAGCATTTGAAACCTCTCATTGATCCACCTCAGCTAAGCTTTAATGGTACACTAAAATGGGAACTACCGAGGGAATATATAACTGTGAGTTTGCCTCCATAGGTAGAGGCTTTCTCCTTTGGATCAGAACAAGTGTCAAAGAACACATGATCAGAAATCTCTTTTTAACAGTAGGTAAGCTGGCTGATTTTAGAACCAAAGCAGCAGCAGCCCCAAAACAATCACTTTACTCTTTGGCTAAAGTAGTTTGAAACCATTGTGTATCCCTTGATTGCCAACTTGCTGAACAAGAAAACATTTGTAAAATAACAAATACCACTTGTTCCACATGAATGGCCATCATCAAAAATTCTACAAATAATAAATGCTGGAGAGAAGGTAGAGAAAAAGGAACCTTCCCACTGTTGGTAGGAATATATATTGGTACAGCCACAATGTAGAATAATATGGATCTTCCTTTAAAAAAAAATTTAAAAAGAGTTACTATATGATCCTGCAATCCCAGTTTGGAGTATATATGTGGAGAAACACTCTAATTCAAAAAGATACAGTGCATCGCTATGTTAATAACACCACTATTTACAATAGCCCAGACATGGAAGCAACCTAACTGTCGATGGCTAAGGAAAATGTGGTATATATACATAGTGGAATATTAGTCATATAAAAGAATGAAGTAATGCCATTTGCAACAAAAGAACCCACTGTATAATAGCACATAGTACTGTATTCAACATCTTGTAATAACATGTAATGGAAAAGAATCAGAAAAAGAATGTGTGTGTGTGTGTGTGTGTGTGTGTGTGTGTGTAAAACTGAATACTTTATTGTATACCGAAAGCTAACAAAATGTTGTCAATTCAGTATACTTCAGCATTACTGGTTGGGGCATAGACTTGGATAACTGTGATATTGAATGGGTTGCCTTGGAAACGAACAGAGATCATTCTGTCGTTTTTGAGATTGCATCCAAGTACTGCATTTCAGACTTTTTTGTTGACCATGATGGCTACTGCATTTCTTCTGAGGGATTCCTGCCTGCAATAGTAGATATAATGGTTATCTGAGTTAAATTCACTCATTCCAGTCCATTTTAGTTTGCTGATTCCTAGAATGTCGACATTCACCCTTGCCATCTCTTGTTTGACCACTTCCAATTTACCTTGATTCATGGACCTGACATTAAAGATTCCTATGTAATATTGCTCTTTACAGCATCGGATCTTGCTTCTATCACCAGTCACATGCACAGCTGGGTATTGTTTTTGCTTTGGCTCCATCCCTTCATTCTTTTTGGAGTTTTATCTCCACTGATTTCCAGTAGCATATTAGGCACCTAATGACCTGGAGAGTTTCTCTTTTGGTATCCTATCATTTTGCCTTTTCATACTGTTCATGGGGTTGTCAAGGGAAGAATATTGAAATGGCTTGCCATTCCCTTCTCTAGCGGACCACGTTCTGTCAGCCCTCTCCACCATGACCCGCCCATCTTGGGTTGCTCCGCAGGCATGGCTTGGTTTCACTGAGTTAGACAAGGCTGCGGTCCTAGTGTGATTAGATTGACTAGTTTTCTGTGAGTATGGTTTCAGTGTGTCTGCCTTCTGATGCCCTCTTGCAACACCTACCATCTTACTTGGGTTTCTCTTACCTTGGGCATGGGGTATCTCTTCACAGCTGCTCCAGCAAAGCACAGCTGCTATTCCTTACCTTGGACTCTATGCCCAACCAGTAATGCTGAAGAAGCTGAAGTCGAATGGTTTTATGAAGACCTACAAGACCTTGTAGAACTAACAGCCAAAAAAGATGTCCTTTTCATTATTGGCAACTGGAATGCTAAAGTAGGAAGTCAAGAAACACCTGGAGTAACAGGCAAATTTGGCGTTGGAATATGGAATGAAGCAGGGCAAAGACTAACAGAGTTTTGCCAAGAAAATGCACTGATCATAGAAAACACTCTCTTCCAAGAACACAAGAGAAGACTCTACACATGGACATCACCAGATGGTCAACACCAAAATCAGACTGATTATATTCTTTGCAGTCAAAGATGGAGAAGCTCTATACAGTCAACAAAAACAAAACCAGGAGTTGACTGTGGTTCAGATCATGAACTCCTTATTGCCAAATTCAGACTCAAATTGAAGACAGTAGAGAAAATCACTAGACCATTCAAGTATGACCTAAATCAAATCCCTTATGATTATACAGTGGAAGTGAGAAATAGATTAAATGCCTAGATCTGATAGATAGAATGCCTGATGAACTATGGAATGAGGTTCATGACATTGTACAGGAGACAGGGATCAAGACCATCCCCACGGAAAAGAAATGCAAAACAGCAAAATGGCTGTCTGGGGAGACCTTACAAATAGCTGTGAAAAGAAGAGAGGTGAAAAGCAAAGGAGAAAAGGAAAGATATAAGCATCTGAATGCAGAGTTCCAAAGAATAGCAAGATGAGATAAGAAAGCCTTCTTTAGCGATCAGTGCAAAGAAATAGAGGAAAACAACAGAATGGGAAAGACTAGAGATCTCTTCAAGAAAACTAGAGATACCAAGGGAACGTTTCATGCAGAGATGGGCTTGATAAAGGACAGAAATGGTATGGACCTAACAGAAGC
>SJYG01000170.1:2721124-2822738 GCA_006410535.1 Litocranius walleri | reverse complement strand
CTACCGCACAGTTACACTCATCTCACACGCTAGTAAAGTAATGCTCAAAATTCTCCAAGCCAGGCTTCAGCAATATGTGAACCATGAACTTCCAGATGTTCAAGCAGGTTTTAGAAAAGACAGAGGAACCACAGATCAAATTGCCAACATCTCCTGGATCATGGAAAAAGCAAGAGAGTTCCAAAAATACATCTATTTCTGCTTTATTGACTATGCCAAAGCCTTTGACTGTGTGGATCACAATAAACTGTAGAAAATTCTGAAAGATATGGGAATACCAGGTCACCTGACCTGCCTCTTGAGACATCTGTATGCAGGTCAGGAAGAAACAGTTAGAACTGGACATGGAACAACAGACTGGCTCCAAATAGGAAAAGGAGTACATTAAGGCTGTATATTGTCACCCTGCTTATTTAACTTCTATGCAGAGTACATCATGAGGAACACTGGACTAGAAGAAACACAAGCTGGTATCAAGATTGCCAGGAGAAATATCAATAACCTCAGATATGCAGATGACACCACCCTTATGGCAGAAAGTGAAGAGGATCTAAAAAGCCTCTTGATGAAAGTGAAAGAGAAGAGTGAAAAAGTTGGCTTAAAGCTCAACATTAAGAAAATGAAGATCATGGCATCTGGTCCCATCACTTCATGGAAAATAGATGGGGAAACAGTGGAAACTGTCAGACTTTATTTTTTGCGTTCCAAAATCACTGCAGATGGTGACTGCAGCCATGAAATCAGAAGATGCTTACTCCTTGAAAGAAACGTTATGATCAACCTAGATAGTATATTCAAAAGCAGAGACATTACTTTGCCGACTAAGGTCCGTCTAGTCAAGGCTATGGTTTTTCCTGTGGTCATGTATGGATGTGAGAGTTGGACTGTGAAGAAGGCTGAGTACCGAAGAAGTGATGCTTTTGAACTGTGGTGTTGGAGAAGACTCTTGAGAGTCCCTTGGACTGCAAGGAGATCCAACCAGTCCATTCTGAAGGAGATCAGCCCTGGGATTTCTTTGGAAGAAATGATGCTAAAGCTGAAACTCCAGTACTTTGGCCACCTCATGTGAAGAGTTGACTCATTGGAAAAGACTCTGATTCTAGGAGGGACTGGGGGCAGGAGGAGAAGGGGACGACCGAGGATGAGATGTCTGGATGGCATCACGGATTCGATGGACGTGAGTCTGAGTGAACTCCGAGAGATGGTGATGGACAGGGAGGCCTGGCATGCTGCAGTTCATGGGATCGCAAAGAGTCAGACACCACTGATTGACTGAACTGAACTGAACTGAAATATACTTCAATTTTAAAATGGTTTTTAAAATTAAAAAATAAAATAGGTTATTTACTGATAATAAATGGAATTCTAATAATCAGATTAGGCATTAGTCAAATGTTGATAAAGCTGGGGACAATTAACTTCTAAATTCTTTCTTCACCTCTAGAAGAGGCCTTTTTACCCCTTCCTGAGGAATTTAGTCTCCTCTTTAAAGACTTTAATGTCATCTCTTGAGGTGTTTGGCTTACAGAGGATTGCTGTTCTTCCTGAGAACATATCTCTGCTTTCTCTCTATTCTTCTTGACCTATAACTAGAGTGCAGACCAAGCAGGTTCCAAAAGTTGAAATACAAAGTATAACCAAGGAGAAGTGATACCTATCAAAAGAATCACATGATTTTGCCATTTATATCAACAGATATCTGGAAAATATAATGGGAATGAATCATTAAAATATGAGTCAGAATGGAAGGCATATAAAACTGTATCAGGATGAATTTATTGACATAGCTCCCTAGACAGATTCCACATTTACTGTGTTAGCTCAATGGTGTAGGAATGACTCTAATGCTTTTTGTCCATGTTTGGCTTAAATACAGACCTAATGGTGACTTAGACTAAAGGAAACAGAAAAATATAGTATATTATAAAGTAAGACATTTAAAGCATTATGGAGATTGACAAGCTAGAGCAGATTTATCATGTGTGACTTCATCATTCATCCCTTTACTTCACGTTCTGAGTGGGTACTGGGAATATTCTCTTTTTCAATGCTGTGAGATATAAAGTACCTAAGTAGCCAATGTCATGTATGGTTCTTCTAAGTAAAATTACATTCTTATGTATATTTATCAAAGGAATAAAACTATATTAGATAGTCTCACTCATTAGCAAAATATTTACATGTGTATATAGGAAGGAAAATTACATTTTTCTTGAGCTTAAATTCTGAAATTTTATGTCTGTAGCTGGAAAGCTCTATTGGCTAGCAAGAATGATAACAATATAGCCACGAATGTCTATAGTCCTTCATATTTATTCTGTGCATTGTTCAGTTCAGTCACTCAGTCATGTCCAGCTCTCTGCAATCTCATGGATGCAGCATGACAGGCTTCTCTGTCCATCACCAACTCCTGGAGCTTGCTCAGACTCCTGTCCATTGAGTTGGTGATGCCATCCAACCATCTCATCCTCTTTCATCCCTTCTCTTCCTGCTTTCAATCTTTCCTAGCATCAGGGTCTTTTCCAACGAGTCAGTTCTTCACATCAGGTGGCCAAAGTATTGGAGTTTCAGCTTCAGCATCAGTCCTTCTAATTAGTATTCAGGACTGATTTACTTTAGGATGGACTGGTTGGATCTTCTTGCAGTCCAAGGGACTCTCGAGTCTTCTTCAATACCACAGGTCAAAAGCATCAATTCTTAGGTGCTCAGCTTTCTCTATAGTCCAACTCTCATATACACACATGACTATGGGAAAAACCATAGCTTTGACCAGAGAGACCTTTGTTGGCAAAGTAATGTCTTTTTTAATATGCTCTCTAGGTCGGTCACTAGGTTACTCTGTAGGTTGCTCACTGTTACTAGTACAATTAACATTAATCAGCTAACCATCAATAGCAATAAATAATGTGTCAAATGCTAAAAATTTTCAGATGTAATAGGAGATTGAAATATGATCTTGATGTGAGCATAAGCTATAGATAAATATCTACATATTATAAAAATGATGAAAACATGCAATCCTTCTAGAATATCCTTGAATATTCTAGATAACTTCTCTATCTGTATTGTTAATGGCACAGGACTTAATGAAGGCATTGAGAGCTGAACATTCCCTTCCACAAAAACAGCAGCATCCTTAGTAATTTGATGAGAATTAACCTTAAAGAAATACCATATTTTGGAGTGAAAAAGCCTTACTAAGTACCATATTGCCAACAATTTCTTAGTGTTGAAGTAACAACATATTAAAGTAGTAAGTTATTTATAACTTACCATACATAGTAAGAGTTCAGAATACCAGACCACTTAATCTGCCTCCTCAGAAAGCTGTATGCAGGTCAAGAAGCAACAGTTATAACTGGACATGGAACAACAGATTGGTTCCAAATTGCGAAAGGAGTACGTCAGTGCTGTATATTGTCACATTGTTTATTTAACTTATTTGAAGAGTACATCATGCAAAATTCCAGATTGGATGAAACACAAGCTGTAATCAAGATTGTTGGGAGAAATATCAATAACCTCAGATATGTAGATGACATCACCCTTATTTCAGAAAGCAAAGAAGAACTACAAAGCCACTTGATAAAAGTGAAAGAGAAGAGTAAAAAAAAACTGGCTTAAATCTCAACATTTAGAAAACTAAGATCATGGCATCCAGTCTCATCACTTCATAGCAAATAGATGGGAAACAATGGAAACAGTGAAAGACTTTATTTATTTATTTTATTTTATTGGCTCCAAAATCACTGCAGATGCTGACTGTAGCCATAAAATTTAAAGACAGTTGCTCCTTGGAAGAAACACTATGACTAATTTAGATAGCATATTAAAAAGCAGAAATGTCAATTTGCAAATGAGATACGTCTAGTCAAAGCTATGGTTTCTCCAGTAATAATGTATGGATATGAGAGTTGGAGTATAAACAAAGCTGAAATATAGATCAATGGAACAAAATAGAAAGCCCAGAGATAAATCCACACACCTATGGACACCTTATCTTCGACAAAGGAGGCAAGAATATACAATGGAGTAAAGACAATCTCTTTAACAAGTGGTGCTGGGAAAACTGGTCAACCACTTGTAAAAGAATGAAACTAGATCACTTTCTAACACCACACACAAAAATAAACTCAAAATGGATTAAAGATCTAAACGTAAGACCAGAAACTATAAAACTCCTAGAGGAGAACATAGGCAAAACACTCCGACATAAATCACAGCAGGATCCTCTATGATCCACCTCCCAGTATACTGGAAATAAAAGCAAAAATAAACAAATAGGATCTAATTAAAATTAAAAGCTTCTGCACAACAAAGGAAACTGTAAGTAAGGTGAAAAGACAGCCTTCTGAATGGGAGAAAACAATAGCAAAGGAAGCAACTGACAAACAACTCATCTCAAAAATATACAAGCAACTTGTGCAGCTCAACTCCAGAAAAATAAACGATCCAATCAAAAAATGGGCCAAAGTACTAAATAGGCATTTCTCCAAAGAAGACATACGGATGGCTAACAAACAAATGAAAAGATGCTCAACATCACTCATTATCAGAGAAATGCAAATCAAGACCACAATGAGGTACCATTTCACACCAGTCAGAATGGCTGCGATCCAAAAGTCTACAAGCAATAAATGCTGGAGAGGATGTGGAGAAAAGGGAACCCTCTTACACTGCTGGTGGGAATGCAAACTAGTGCAGCCACCATGGAAAACAGTGTGGAGATTCCTTAAAAATTGCAAATAGAACTGCCTTATGACCCAGCAATCCCACTGCTGGGCATATACACTGAGCAAACCAGAATTGAAAGAGACATATGTACCCCAATGTTCATTGCAGCATTGTTTATAATAGCCAGGACATGGAGACACCCTAGATGTCCATCATTTCTCCAAAGAAGACATACGGATGGCTAACAAACACATGAAAAGATGCTCAACATCACTCATTATCAGAGAAATGCAAATCAAGACCACAATGAGGTACCATTTCACACCAGTCAGAATGGCTGCGATCCAAAAGTCTACAAGCAATAAATGCTGGAGAGGATGTGGAGAAAAGGGAACCCTCTTACACTGCTGGTGGGAATGCAAACTAGTGCAGCCACCATGGAAAACAGTGTGGAGATTCCTTAAAAATTGCAAATAGAACTGCCTTATGACCCAGCAATCCCACTGCTGGGCATATACACTGAGCAAACCAGAATTGAAAGAGACATATGTACCCCAATGTTCATTGCAGCATTGTTTATAATAGCCAGGACATGGAGACACCCTAGATGTCCATCAGCAGATGAATGGATAAGAAAGCTGTGGTACATATACACAATGGAGTGTTACTCAGCCCTTAAAAAGAATAAATTTGACTCAGTTCTAATGAGATGGATGAAACTGGAGCCGATTATACAGAGTGAAGTAAGCCAGAAAGAAAAACACCAATACAATATACTGACACATATATATGGAATTTAGAAAGATAGTAATGATGACCCTGTATGTGAGACAACAAAAGAGACACAGAGGTATAGAATGGACTTTTGGCCTCTGAGGGAGAGGGAGAGGGTGGAATGATGTGGGAGAATGGCATTGAAACATGTATACTATCGTATAAGAAATGAAGCACCAGTCTATGTTCAATACAGGATACAGGATGCTTTGGGCTGGTGCATGGGATGATCCAGAAAGATGATATGGCGTGGGAGGGGGCTTCGCATTGGGAGATTGTGTACACCTGTGGCTGATTCATGTCAATGTATGGCAAAACCAATACAGTATTGTAACGTAGAATAAAGCATTAAAAAAAAAATAAAGCTGAGCACTGAAGAATTGATGCTTTTGACTTGTGGTGTTGGAGAAGACTCTTGAGAGTCCCTTGGACTGCAAGGAGATCCAAATAGCCCATCCTAAAGGAAATCAGCCCTGTATATTCATTAGAAGAATTGATGCTGAAACTGAAACTCCAATACTTTGGCCACCTTATGTGAAGAACTGACCCGTTGGAAAAGACCCTGATGCTGGGAAAGATTGAAGGTGGGAAGAGAAGGGGACGACAGAGGATGAGATGGTTAGATGGCATCACCGACTCAATGGACATGAGTTTGAACATGCTCTGGGGTTGGTGAAAGACTGGGAAGCCTGGTGTGCTGCGGTCCATGGGGCTGCAAAGAGTCAGAGATGACTGAGCCACTGAATTGAAATGAACTGAAATGAAGCTATTTATGGTTTCCTTGTGGGTAAGCATAAAATGCTATGTATAACTGGGGATTGTTCCTGAGTTATAGGACAATGGTCCAAAAAGGAATCTTGAAGTGTAGCTTGTGGCTATACTGAACATTGTTTAAAAAAATAAAATCAATGCACTGAAAAGTATCCCAGGTAAAGCTTATCTCTCCTCTGTAGGTTTTGTACATGCAATTCATTTTGTACCCCTTCAGGGTTTTGACTGAGTGAACTGCTAACATCAACAACATGACCAATCCTCCTTTTATAATCTAAGAGGAGGATTCCAATAGAAATATTTTTGACAGTTGGGATTACATAAAACTACAATTTCTAAATTTAATTTATTTTTTAATATAAGGGTTTTTAACTTTGAGTATAACGGATGAGGCCTCAAACGTTCTTCCTAATTCAGTTTCTTTTTGTAGAATATTCTGAATGAAAAGTCAGGCATTAACCTCTTTCCTGTACTTTTTATTATCTCAGTTTCAGATTTCCTGTGAGCAGATGCTTGAAAAATAATACATATGCACACCCATACACCTTTCTCTTCTATATAGCATATACTAATACCCAGAAAGTTTGGCTTCCTATCTGAATATTTTTCATGCATGATATTTTATAATCTAGATTATGAATTGTGATTCAAATGATAAGTTACATTTTAAATTAATAGTCACAATATGAGATGAAATTAGGCCACCTCCCTATAAACATTACTTTTTGATGACTTACATCAAGAGTTTTTAGGAGGATCTGGAACCTTGTCACTCAGTGTATCCTTCATGCTGCAATATGTATATAGTTGTATTGAAAAATACTGACCCCAAATCCAATTTTAGGATTCTAAGCAGATAGTCTTGATTCAAAATGCTAATTCCCAAAATATCTGCCTTCCTTTCACAGTTATCCCAGTATTATATAATAAAAGTAAATAACAAAGTCTGATCAACATTTCTTTGTGGTTGACAGAATATATTTTACAACTTTTGAACCCGTTCTTCAGCAAAGGAAAAGTCATTCCTTTAAACCCCAATGAAGTCAATGACTCAGCATACAGGAAGACAGAGATCTAAGTTAGAGAGAACTAAAATAATTAGAACAGAAAAAAATATTTTACCCAAAGCTCCCCACCATGTTTGAGTAAGTTCTAAGGGAGCAGAAAGTCATTTCCTGGAAGGTCTATTCAAGTTCAAACTATGCTTTTAGACAACCCAGTTGCTACCATAAAAACTTGTCACATGATAAATCCTGTGCTCTTGCTACCCATGGAAATAGAGCCCCTGGAATATGCTGCATAGCAGCCACAGATATGATCTATTCTAGTTGCCCCAACTGGAAATGAGCTTCTCCAGATACCAAAGAACAATGGTTCCACTGATGGAGCAGTTTTATGAGAGACGAAAAGTCATTCCTCAGGGACTTCTACAACCAAAAGTGGAGCTGATACCCATCATCTGAGCCTTAGGGCTAGGGACAGGGAAGAGTTTAAATGTTTATACAGATTCTCAGTATGCCTATGTCACCCTACACACATACAGGGCTATTTGGAAGAAAAAAAGTATGCTTCCTGCATAGAATAAACAGGTATATCATGTGTAAAGCTTACTGAAGGTCTTAGATGCAGTATAACAAGAAAGGTAGCAGTGATTCACTGTACAGGTCTCAAAATAGGGAATGCAAAGCTATCAAAGGGAAACAACAAGGTGGAAGCAACTGCCAAAAAGCAGCCTTAGAACTAGTCAGTAACCTCAAAAGTTAGATCCATTCAGCTATTCCCCAATCTTCACAAAAAAGGAATTAGACAAATACCCAAAATGAAGCTTTAATAAAGACCTAGGAAGCCATGTGTGGCTATATACTGCATATGGGCTGTGCGTCTTTCCCCAAACTGTGGCTTGTTAAGCCATTAAGGAAGTTCATCAAGCAACTTACAGGAGGGAAGTCCTTTACAATTAGCTGAGCTCCTGGTAACGCCTGTCATGAAAAGTGCAATTACTGCATAGTTGAGACATGTTTCTTTTGCATAATGACCAGCTCCAACATTAGACATCCCCTCCAACACACACACACACACACAAACACTCATACACACACACACACACACAAACACACACACTGACAGATGCCCTCAGATAAGGCCTATTCAAACCAGAGTGTCATATCCTGGATAAGGTTGGCAAACTGATTTCACTGTCATGCAGAGAGTCCTGGGCAATTTCAAGTATCTCTTGGGGCTAGTAGATACATTTTCTAGGTGAATAGAAACATGCTCTTTTATAAATGAAACAAAAGTGAAGTCGCTCAGTCATGTCTGACTCTTTGTGACCTGTGGACTGCAGCCCACCAAGCTCCTCTGTCCATGGGATTCTCCAGGCAAGAATGCTGGAGTGGGTTGCCATTTCCTTCTCCAAGGGATCTTCCCGACCCAGGGATCGAACCCAGGTCTCCCACATTGCAGGCAGATGCTTTAACCTCTGCATCACCAGGGAAGCAAGTGGCAGCCAAAGTGGATAAGGGATTACTAAAAGAAATATCCCCTATTTGTGAGCTCCCAAAGTCTCTACATTATTATGATCCAGCATTCATGTCTCAAGTGATGAAAGGAATAGACTGTCTTGGGCATAAAATGGAACTTGCACTCAGTCCATAGACTTCAATCATCAGAGAACATAGAGCCATCCAGTCAGATCTTCAAATGGGCTTTAGTCAAGCTACGTAAAGAAACTGAAGAAAGTTGGATTAAGGTTCTTCTAACTGTCCTAATCTTCATACCGTTAGATGCATTTGAACACATGTATAGTAGATCCATACCCCAACCCTGAGAAGGAACACCTTAACCCCTTGTGCCCCCTATACTCCAAGTATACTCTCCAGGTAGAAGAAACCATGAAAACCCTCATACACTATGGTAACTAGGTGCTGCCTGTACCCACTAACCTGGCCCAACAACCTAGGAAACTGGGTGAATCAAAAAAAAAAAGCTGGGAAACCCACAACCTCCAAAATCAGCTCACTCCTAAATGGAACAGACCTCACTTGGTGATCCTAACCAGTCATTCTTCCCTTGAAGTTGTAGGAGAGCACACTGTGAGTATATCACACTTGAGTGTAAAGAGCTCCCAAGCCCCAAACTCCAGAAAGACAACCTGGGAAAGCAGACACCCTTGACTACTCATGTGAACCTCTTTCTGGCTTGAAGCTTCCCTTCTAAAGAACAACAAAAAGTCACCAGAGATATTTAGGCCTTGGCAGTGAACCTCAGGGCACAATTTTGCATATAGGCAAAATCTATATAATTTAATTTTTTGGAAAAACTTGACATATGACCATTAGTCTCTTTCTAATACTTGGGTCATATGCCTTAAATTATCTGGTATCCTTTGTTTCCAAAAGGTTAGACAAGTGGTGGTCACTTAGTGATAATATCAGGTAGCACTTAGGCCTTGTGACTATCAAATATATCCAAAAGTAGTTGACAGGAGGTTCTGCTTCTCTACCAGAGGTTTTAAGTGAAAATGGAAGTGAAAGTGAAGTCACTCAGTTCTGTCCCAACTCTTTGCGACCCCATGGACTGCAGCCTACCAGGCTCCTCTGTTCATAGAATTTTCCAGGCAGAAGTACTGGAGTCGGTTGCCATATCCTTCTCCATTATAAGGATGCCCCAAATTGGTGGAAAGCAGTTACAGAAGACAGATTTTGCTCCGTCAGCACCCCTCAAGATTGAGGAGCAGGACAAAAGACAAAGGAAGGGTTTTTCACCAGCACAGCCTATTAACAATTCCTGGGAAATAAAAATAGAACCTGGTAATAAAATAAAAGGTAATAAAATCTAATCCCCACCCCCTCCTTTTGTGCTTCACGCAGCTTCATTTGCTCACAAGGGGCCGTGTGCGGAGGCCCCACACCTGGCACTTCAGAGAGGATTTCTAGTGCAAAACACCTGCAGTAACACCTCAGCTCAGCTGTGACCTCTGTGCAAAAACATCGAGAACAACACAGCAATTCAAAATGGCAGCAGTGCCCGGTGCAGAAACGGTGCACCAGGCCTGGTGGTCAGGTGAGAACTCTGCTCACTCTGCTCCCTCCTGACAGAAATCCTGTAAATAACTTGCTCATAGCCTTTATGGGAGAGTGTGTCTCTCCATTTTTGATCTAAGAATAAAGCTTTCCTTCTGAATCAAGCTCATTCTCACTCTATTCGCTCAGGACACATCAAGCAGGAGGTCCCTTATTGGGGCCTGACTCAAAAGGGTCAATAACAATGACACTTATTTGCTCTTGCACTTAAACCATCACCATGTGAAGGAAATGCCTGGGCTAACAGCCCGATCTCTCCTGGGATGGATGAATCTTCTTGGGAATGGAAATAAAGACATATGGAATGAGACATGTGGATGAAAGAGATGTCTAGGATGACCCTAGATCAGGTGACCTGATCCAGCTGTGGGTATGAAAATTATCTCAATCAAAATCATCAGAGATGTCCAGCTGAGCTCAGAGTAGATCAGTAGACTCTTGGCCTATCAGCAAAAGCATTAAAAATAACTATTTAATTCTGCTTGCCCCTAAGACTGGAGAAGGCAATGGCACCCAACTCCAGTACTCTTGGCTGGAAAATCCCATGGATGGAGGAGCCTGGTAGGCTGCAGTCCCTGGGGTCACTAAGAGTCAGACACTTCTGAGTGACTTCACTTCCACTTTTCACTTTCATGCATTGGAGAAGTAAATGGAAATCTACTCCAGTGTTCTTGCCTACAGAATCTCAGGGAAAGGGGAGCCTGGTGAGCTGCCATCTATGGGCTTGCACAGAGTCGGACACGACTGAAGTGACTTAGCAGGAGCAGCAGCCACTAAGACATTGAGGTGATTTGTTAAGAAGAAAAGCTAATGGATCCAGCAACATTCAATGAATAAAATTAGTCGAGTAACATCTACAACATTCTCATGAGAATAAAAACTTTATAACCAGGTTCTTTGTCTTTTACATGAAATCACTACAAAAACTTCCTATATGTGCAAAAACAAAGGAAATATTATTAATATGAGTCTTCTAAGAAAAGACAAAAGAAATATTTCTTGCCATTCAAATGAAACATTAGAAATTTTAGGAAAAATAAATGTCACTGGTCATTTAATATATTTAATTAAATATCCTTTGTTCTGAAATGAATATGTGATAGGATGAAAGGGCAACATGCATATGTTACACACAGTGACAATATGGAAACAATTCATCTAAAGGAAAGAGGGAAATAAATAAGAAAACTATATAAGAAAAAATAAAACTCCTAATACTTGTCTCAATTATAATAACTAAGAGTCAAAGCCAACAAAACTAGTAGTAGCGAACATTCAAGAATACATAAGTAAACTCCAAGAAAGGGAGAACTAGTGGTGAGAATTAGGAGAGGAAGCTAATTTTACTGTTATTGTAACTAGAATCTGATCCCTAATGTAAATAAAGAAAAAAGTAGATCTATGAAATTCTACTTCTAAAGTTATGTAAGCCATCTCTCTTGTCCTGTCTCACATTTTCTGAGCCTATATTTTACCCTAGCCATTGCTATGACAACTAGTTTAACACAGTTGTAACCAGATAGGGACTTTTCCCTCAGCTTTACAACTATTTATTTCTTTTTCAGCACTTTCTCTGAAGTCTATGGTTGTGTTGTGAGTTTTCTTAAACTAACAGATGGTGATTGAAGCCATGAAATTAAAAGATGCTTACTCTTTGGAAGGAAAGTTATGACCAACCTAGTTAGCATATTAAAAAACCAGAGACATTACTTTGTCAACAAAGGTGTGTCTCGTCAAGTCTATGGTTTTTCCAGTGGTCATGTATGGATGTGAGAGTTGGACTATAAAGAAAGCTGAACACTGAAAAATTGATGCTTTTGAACTGCGATGTTGGGGAAGACTCTTGAGAGTCCCTTGGACTGCAAGGAGACCCAACCACTCTATCCTAAAGGAGATCAGTCCTGGGTGTTCATTGGAAGGACTGATGTTGAAGCTGAAATGTCAATATTTTGGCCACCTGATGTGAAGAGATGACTCATTGGAAAAGACCTTGATGCTGGGAAAGAATGAGTACAGGAGGAGAAGGGGACGACAGAGGATGAGATGGTCAGATGGCATCACCAACTCAATGGACATGGGTTTGATTGGTCTCTGGGAGTTGGTGATGGACAGAGAGGTCTGGTGTGCTGTGGTTCATGGGGTCACATAGTCAGACGTGACTGAGCGACTGAACTGAACTGAACTGAAGGTTTATTAAGTAGAACACTAAGTGAGTGTGGTTGGTGAGCCAAGTTTCAGCAAAAGACTGCAAGAAAAAGTGAAATGTGCTGTTGTTATTTAGTTACTATGTCACGTCTGACTCTTCTGCACCCTCACGGACTGTAGTCTGCAAAGTTCCTCTGTCCATGGGGTTTCCCAAGCAAGAATACTGTAGTGGATTGCCATTTCCTTCTCCAAGGAGTCTTCCCAAACCAGGGACTGAACCTATCTCTCCTTCATTGGCAGGCAGATTGTTTATCACTGACCCGTCAGTTCAGTTCAGTCACTCAGTCATGTCCAACTCTTTGCAACTCCATGAATCACAGCATGCCAGGCCTCCCTGTCCATCACCAACTCCTGGAGTTCTCTCAAACTCACATCCATCTAATCAGTGATGCCATCCAGCCATCTCATCTTCTGTTGTACCCTTCTCCTCCTGCCCCCAATCCCTCCTCCCATCAGAGTCTTTTCCAATGAGTCAACTCTTCACATGAGGTGGCCAAAGTACTGGAGTTTCAGCTTTAGCATCATTCCTTCCAAAGAACACCCAGGACCGATCTCTTTTAGAATGGACTGGTTGGATCTCCTTGCAGTCCAAAAGACTCTCAAGAGTCTTCTCCAATACCACAGTTTAAGAGCGTCAATTCTTTGGCACTCAGCTTTCTTCACAGTCCAACTCGCACATCCATACATGACCACTGGAAAAACCATAGCCTTAACTAGGCAGAATTTTGTTGGCAAAGTGATGTCTCTGCTTTTGAATATACTATCTAGGTTGGTCATAACTTTCCTTCCGAGGAGTAAGCGTCTTTTAATTTCATGGCTACAGTCACCAACTGCAGTGATTTTGGAGCCCAGAAAAATAAAGCCTGACACTGTTTCTACTGTTTCCCCATCTATTTGCCAGGAAGTGATGGGACCAGATGCCATGATCTTCGTTTCTGAATGTTGAGCCTTAAGCCAACTTTTTCACTCTCCTCTTTCACTTTCATCAAGAGGCTTTTTAGCTCCTCTTCACTTTCTGCCATAAGGGTGGTGTCATCTGCATATCTAAGGTTATTGATATTTCTCCCAGCAATCTTGATTCCAACTTGTGCTTCTTCCAACCCAGCATTTCTCATGATGTACTCTGCATATAAGTTAAATAAACAGGGTGGCAATATACAGCCTTGACGTACTTCTTATCCTATTTGGAACCAGTCTGTTGTTCCATGTCCAGTTCTAACTGTTGCTTCCTGACCTGCATATAGGTGTCTCAAGAGGCAGGTCAGGTGGTCTGGTATTCCCATCTCTTGAAGAATTTTCCACAGTTTATTGTGATCCACACAGTCAAAGGCCTTGCCATAGTCAATAAAGTAGAAATAGATGTTTTTCTGGAACTCTCTTGCTTTTTTGATGATCTAGCGGATGTTGGCAATTTCACCTCTGGTTCCTCTGACTGACCCATCAAGAAAGTCCAAAAAGTGAAAGAGAGAAGTTTACTACTCACAGATCCTAAAGGAGGTTCATGGCCTCAAGAAACCACCCAGAAAGTCAAGACAGTGTGTAGGCAGAGTATTAGCAGCAGGATCTAGGGTGCACACATTTATTAGAATCCTTGGCAGAGTGCTTTGCAGGTTCCTGATTAAGAGTGAATTGGTTAATTCAAATCCCCTCAAAATGTGTGTGTGTGTGTGTGTGTGTGTGTGTGTTTGAGAGAGAGAGAGAGAGAGAGAGCTCAGGAGGAGTCTCTTTAAGGAGTTCACAAGGGCAAGGAGTCGGGTGGTAGAACAGACTGTATAGTTGCACTGGAGCATCACATCAGTACTTACAGTTACTTGCAGCTCTTCCAAGTGTTATTCAGGGCTGTCTAGTGTTAGATTAAGGACCTTGCATGCCTCTTGGCCACACAAAGTGTATGCCAAGGCACCAAATTTATGGAGTAGTTTAACTAAATTCTCAACAGGTTGGGACACCTAATAAAAGTCACAAGATCTCACTCATTGAAAATTTGGAAGTGTCCAAAGGTTAACAGCTAACACACCAAGAAGCAACTGATTTGCCAATGGGGTTAATATCTTCAGAACTCTCTAGAGGAATTCAGCATCAGTGCCCATAGCTGTATTTATTCTTTCCTTCGTTCCTTGTTTCACTCTTCCCAAACCCCAACTCTTGACCCCTAGGATCAATTCCCCAAACAAACTTGCACAGGAAATCCTTGTCTTACATGCCACTTTCTGATGGGAATCTAGGTTTAAAAATCAAAAGATAAGATATAAAACAAAATATGAATATGAAAATATTGTGATTATAGAGGGTAAAATGTCACAGTTGCAAGTTTATCCTACTGTAGTTTGTTACCTACTTTCATAATTGAAAAAAGTGATGGTGAGCTCCTCAATGATGATAAATATCCTAATGGAGTTATGATTTCATTATAGTCTGTGTAAGGGGGCACATTTTAGTATGCAAGAGAAATGAGAAAACATAGAATCTGTGCAATCCAGTTACTGGAGTAGGAATTTATACATGAGATTACCAATGTCACAAGCCTAGCCTATGATAGTTTCAACACAAGAGCCAGATCAGATAAATAGCAAAGTTTGGGTGATTCAGAATCAGAAAAGTATAAAGAAAGGCTCCTTTTCATGCGTAGAATTTTAGCCATATTTTCATGGAATAGGGATGTGTGTAAGAGTTAAATTGGTATTCTTTGTAAGATAGGGCAAGGAGAAGAAAACAAGCAGCTTTTACTACATTTATATTTTAAAATCAAAGAACTTCAGGTTTGGAAATGTCTTTAAAGGGCATTTTCAATTCTTGCATTATGCAGGACTGACTCCAAGTTAAAAGAAAATCATTGTGAATTGAAGTCTAGAGAAGGCAAGAAATGACTTTTTAAAAATAAAAACCTTTGGCTACATTAAAATAGCTTTTGAGTTATTTTTATTTCCTGCCTTAGCTAAAGAACTTTCAACATCAATAAATGTAAAGAATTACCATCTAACATTTTTACCAATTGAATATGTGATGACAAATTTGCTTTTTATAAAATGTTAAGATGTTTTCTTAGATATGCTCCATTCTTTATAAAGTATATCTAATCACTTAAATAGCACTACATTCCCATCAATTCATGCCATTAAAAAAATGAATTATGTAAGCTGCTCTCTGTAAAAGGGACATTTTACTCAGATTTGTGTTTTTATATATAGGCAAAGTAAAATAAACAAGCCTCAACTATATATATATGTAATTCATTTTCTTTAAAGAAAATGTGAAGATAATCTGGAATTTCTCAGAATAGTATGTTATTCATTGTAATATAATAAATAATACATGTGTTTTTTGTCCCTAGTTCCTAACACAGAGCTTGGAAATCCCTTGGAGTGTCTTATTTTTTCATAATGGGATCCTTTAGATCATAGTTGAATTTATGCTAAGAAATGACTCATGGTGGGCACTTAGATAGTTTCAGTAGTTTTGAGGAAGAGGTTAGCCTTAACAGAAAGAGCAAGCACTTGATTAGAGGTTTGAAACTTTTGCTTTTATTTCTCAGACTGTGAGGAGGGGAGTGGGACTAGAGATGAAGCTCAATCGCAGGATCAGTGATTTCATCAATCATTTCTATTTAACGAAACTCAAATAAAGTCACTGAATACTGAAGTTTAGTACATTCTGGGTTGCTGAACACATTGATTTGCTGACAGTGGCGTTCCTAAATATGTTAAATAATAAACTAATATTTTATTGTTGGCAAACAAATATATGCCAGAGCTTAAAAATTAATTTTGTGAAAACTAAATTGCAGGTAAGAAAACTAGCTCTATACATAGCATATCATAAAAATACAGAAATAATGACATTTTTATAGGTCGGAGGAAAGTTCAAAGGCTATGAAAGAGCACAGTTTGCATTGTAATTACAACTTCTGATTTGTATAGATTTTATTTTTAAATTTAAACTTATTTATTTTAATTGGATGCTAATTACTTTACAATATTGTATTGGTTTTGCCATACATGAACATGAATCCACCACAGGTGTACACGTGTTCTCCATCCTGAACACCCCTCCCCTCTCTCCTCCCTCCCTATACCATCCCTCTGGGTCATCCCAGTGCACCAGCCCCAAGCATCCTATAACCTGCATCGAACCTGGACTGGCGATTCACTTCTTATATGATATTGTACATGTTTCAATGCCATTCTCCAAAATCACTCCACCCTCTCCCTCTCCCACAGAGTTCAAAAGACTGTTTTATACATCTGTGCCTCTTTTGCTGTCTCTTATGCAGGGTTATCGCTACCATCTTTCTAAATTCCATATATATGCGTTAGTATACTGTATTGGTGGTTTTTTTTCTGGCTTACTTCACTTTATATAATAGGCTTTAAAAGCCTTAAAAAATAATCTTCTAATTAAACTTTCTGATATGCATGAAAAGAAATTGCAGTTTAAATTATTTTAACACAGTTCGAAAAGATATAATATAATTATATGAATATTGCTAAATAATGATTTAATAATACCTATTTGAAGGTATCTCACTCTAGTATTGTTGCCTGGAGAATCCCCACAGAGAGGAGCCTGGCAAGCTACACTCCATGGGGTCACAAAGAATCAGACATGACTGAGCAACTAAGCACAGCACAGCACAGCACATTTGAAGTTATGTATACTAACTCTTATCATAGAAGGTTATCTTTTAAAATTATTATATAATAACAGTTTAAAGAATAAATCAATATTGGTTTTATTTTATAATTTTGATCAATTAGTGTGATAAAATATTTTCCTTTTTATTAGTTATGGTTCTTTCAAAATTGTCTTTAATATGAAATTCTGAAATTTTTAAAAATGTTTAAATTTAAAAAATTTTAAATTATTTTGTTAGGCCAACTGAAGGGTATTTAATTGATTTATCATGTCTCTTCAATAAATATACCATTAAATACATTTTAATGTTAATATTTAATATAAACATTTTTATGTACTGTCCCATTTGACACTTTACAGTTTATAATTACTGTTTTTATTATATAATGCTTATATATATTTAACTATCAATAAAGGTGACTTCTACCTTCAAATTTCAATTCCTTTTATGTTTTATAGGTATTTAAAATACATTTTATAAATATTGTATATAAATAGCTAATCAGTTGTAATACTTTTAGGGTCTGTCCTATCAGGGACATCACTCTATGGGTTTTCAAACTTGTCTTCAATTTTGATACCTTACAAATATTTACTGTCTTGTTTTTATTTTCTTCAATCCACTCTCCCTACATTAGCTTTTTCATATTATTTCCCATTGTCAATATACTATTTTCTTGCTGCAAAACTATTTATACACATGTGACATTTCACACTCAGGAATATTAACTTATAAAAAAGAATATTAGACCATTTAATTCCTCTGGGGAAAATGTAATATCATCTATTGGTTCTACATTAGCTAGAGAATAAATTGCCAAAGTGCTATGACTTAATGCAGAATCGAAAGTCCTATACAAAGTGGAAGTGATGGAGTTCCAGTTGAGCTATTTCAAATCCTAAAAGATGATGCTCTGAAAGTACTGCACTCAATAGGCCAACAAATTTGGAAAACTAAGCAGTGGCTACAGGACTGCAAAGGTCAGTTTTTATTATAGTCCCAAAGAAAAGCAATGCCAAAAAAATGCTCAAATTACTGCACAACTGCACTCATTGCACATGCTAGTAGAGTAATGCTCAAAATTCTCCAAGGCAGGATTCAGCAATAAAGAACCACGAACTATCAGATGTTCAAGCTGGTTTTAGAAAAGGCAGAGGAACCAGAGATCAAATTGCCAACATCCACTGGATCACTGAAAAAGCAAGAGAGTTCCAGAAAAGTATCTATTTCTGCTTTATTGACTATGCCAAAGCCTTTGACTGTGTGGATCACAATAAACTGTGGAAAATTCTGAAAGAGATGGGAACACCAGACCACCTGACCTGTCTCTTGAGAAATCTGTATGCAGGTCAGGAAGCAACAGTTAGAACTGGACATGGAACAACAGACTGGTTCCAAATAGGAAAAGGAGTACATCAAGGCTGTATATTGTCACTCTGCTTATTTAATTTATATACAGAGTACATCATGAGAAATGCTGGGCTGGAAGAAGCACAAGCTGGAATAAAGATTGCCAGGAGGAATATCAATAACCTCAGATATGCAGATGACACCACCCTTATAGCTGAAAGTGAAGAGGAACTATAAAGCCTCTTGATGAAAGTGAAAGAGGAGAGTGAAAAAGTTGGCTTAAAGCTCAACATTCAGAAAACGAAGATCATGGCATCTGGTCCCATCACTTCCTGGCAAATAGATGGGGAAACAGTAGAAACAGTGTCAGGCTTTATTTTTCTGGGCTCCAAAATCACTGCAGTTGGTGACTGTAGCCATGAAATTAAAAGACGCTTACTCCTGGGAAGGAAACTTATGACCAACCTAGACAGCATATTCAAAAGCAGAGACATTACTTCGCCAACAAAGGGCCATCTATTCAAGGCTATGGTTTTTCCAGTGGTCATGTGTGGATGTGAGAGTTGTAATATAAAGAAAGCTGAGTGTAGAAAAATTAATGCTTTTGAACTGTGGTGTTGGAGAAGACTCTTGAGAGTCCGTTGGATAGGAAGGAGATGCAATCAGTCCATCCTAAAGGAGATCAGTCCTGGGTGTTCATTGGAAGGACTGATGTTGGAGCTGAAACTCCAATAGTTTGCCCACCTGATGCGAAGAGCTGACTCACTGGAAAATACCATGATGCTGAGAAAGATTGAGTGCAGGAGGAGAAGGGTATGACAAAGAATGAGACGGTTGGATGGCATCACCGACTCAATGGACTGGGTTTGGGTGGACTCCAGGTGTTGGTGTAGACAGGAAGGCCTGGGCATGCTGTGGTTCACTGGGTTGCAAAGAGTTGGACACGACTGAGCAACTGAACTGAATTGAACTGATCAAAGAAATGCTTTATCTTTTTAATATTAAATCCAAATTAGCTTTTGTTTAGTGATGTTATTTTTTTGTCAAATATAACATGGATAAACATCCCTCTTCCTGCTAAATTTAACTGGTTGCTGAATCAAAATAATAGTTTTTATGATGAATTTTTAAAGTTTATAGCACATTAATATATTCTATTTATGTAACTGCTGTTAGAAATAATAGATTTTTTCCTTTTGATAGTTGCTTCTTTTTTCTTTTATTTTATTGTATTTTTTGTGTCATTGGCCATATTTTTAGGCAAATCCCAGTAAATACTAAGTTAAATTTGAAGTCTACATGGGAAAAGCATTTAAAAATACTACTTGGTGAATTAATTCAGATACCCTTTGTTTCTCTCTCTTTTATGTTTAAAAATATGAGAATAATGAATGGATAAAAACTGTAGTTTAGCTCATGATTCCCAGACATTTGCTATGACTTCATTCATGTTTATTTGATATTTAAGATTGGCACATTTAGATAAGTTGCTCTTTTTAAAACTCATCTTATCTATTTGACAATCCTTTATTCTTTGATAAACAGACCTTGCTTATATCCTTAAATATCTTCTAAAATATAGAACAACATCAAGCTTGCAGTATGTTGCTTCAACTGTATTTATGAATGCATGCAATGTAGGGTCTGTGTTATAAACATAATTAAATTACTTAAAAACATCTCTCTAGATTCATGTCATGACTTGCATTTGCTTTTCTTTTCAAATCTAATGAATTATTGTACTGAAAGCCACAAGCTTAGGAAAAACTATATACTAAGCCAAAGTTCAGGGCTTATGAACTGATTTTTTCCCCTTTTTCCAAACTACTCTATTTTACTGTGATGATGTATCAAGAAACACAGCTACCTTGTCAATAAGAAAATACATAATAGGCTGACCTTTAGCTGGTGGAAGGCCAGAACTGAAATTCAACAGCTTACTTTTAATTAGTTAAGATGTCATTTTAAAAAATTGTGAAACTAAGCCATGATTCTGGTAGATGTTTTGTTCAATCCAACTTGGAAAAAGCTAATAGGAGGCAATGCTGTCAAGTTTTAATAGCTTCTTGAGCCTGAGTGACAACACAAATTTTCATTATAAGTAGGTCAAAATTAGCCTGTCACTCAGTGGCAACACAAATAGACACAACAACCCTCAGCACATATATCAGAATGAAATCAGCAAAGCTAAGAAAAAAGGATTAATACTATAGATTTATTTCAGCTTCCTATGAACAAGTTACAAAACTGTCAAAAGTAGAGTACTATAAGCTAAAAAATGTATAAAGCAAAGTAATAAGATATTTATAAACTATATATTTCTATAAATTTTATTTAAACGAATGAATAATTGACAAACTAAGAAAATGTAGAAATTATTTAACTTATTCCACTGTGGGAGGAATCTTCTGTTTATAGTTGTCAGTAATTTTTATGATATTACTATTAATATATTTTTATATCCCATTTTCTCCAGTCATAGAACTGTGTCAGAGTCAGGAAAATGAATACATTTATTAACATCTTGTGAAAATAGAATGTTTACAACTTTGGGATTTGGAATTGAAACAGTTTTTTATTGCTGTAGTAGGCTTTATTTTATGACAGTTTGTACTGCTACAGCAATGTTTTTCCCCTGAATACCCACTTTTCTGCCACCCCTCTCCAAATTTCTCTTTGACTTAAGACCAAGAAAGAACAAATATGTCTTTATCTTACTGTTACTCAAAGTTCTCCTTCAAGCTCATTCTTATTCAGCTTTGTTTTCTTCTAAGCAATATTTTTAGTAATGATAATAAAATGTTATCAAGTGGCAAAAATAAACAATCATAATAAAATGTGTATATGTATTTATATATACATAAATATATACACATATGTATTAATCCAAGAAAGCCAAAATAAAAATACATCAATATAGACTCCATTCAATTTTTAATTTTGCACCTGTACTTACATTGCTTTATTTTCAGCTTCTTCTTCTTTTTTTTTTAATTTTAAAAGTAAATGTATTTTATATTTTCTGAGGAAAACAGAGAGTTCATAAAAAGCAGTCATCCACGATAAAATCACTGTGAATATTTTGCTGCATTTTGTCCAGTCTTTTAGACTTTCATTAAAATCTTTGAAAATTCCTTTGGTGTCAGTTTGTCTGCAACTGAGTGACAACCTTATGGGTAAATTCAGCTTTCCATAACAGTTCATAGAGTTGAATTTTCTTTGTTTGGGATTAAGGTGAACTACAGACCAAACAATATTGAGAAATGAAATATTTAAATTGCATTGGTTTAAACATTTGCCAATAGCTTTTCTCCATTAGTTTTACTTCTGCTTCAGATTGACACCAGCTCTTCCAACAACACAAGAGAAGACTCTACACATGGACATCACCAATGGTCAACACTGAAATCAAACTGATTATATTCTACGCAGCCAAAGATGGAGAAGCTCTATACAGTCAACAAAAACAAGACCAAGAGCTGACTGTGGCTCAGATCATGAACTCATTATTACCAAATGCAGACTCAAATTGAAGAAAGTAGGGAAAACCTCTAGACCATTCAGATATGACCTAAATCAAATCCCTTATGATTATACAGTGGAAGTGAGAAATAGATTTAAGAGCCTAGATCTGATATATAGAGTGCCTGATGAAATATGGAATGAGGTTCATGACATTGTACAGGAGACAGGGATTAAGACCATCCCATGGAAAAGAAATGCAAAAAAGCAAAATGGTTGTCTGGGGAGGCCTTACAAATAGCTGTGAAAAGAAGAGAGGTGAAAAGTAAAGCAGAAAAGGAAAGATATAAGCATCTGAATGCAGAGTTTCAAAGAATAGCAAGGAGAGATAAGAAACTCTTCTTCAGAGATCAATGCAAAGAAATAGAGGAAAAGAACAGAATGGGAAAGACTAGAGATCTCTTCAAGAAAATTAGAGACACCAAGGGAACATTTCATGAAAAGATGGGCTCGATAAAGGACAGAAATGGTCTGGACCTAACAGAAGCAGAAGATATTAAGAAGAGGTGGCAAGAATACACGGAAAAACTGTACAAAAAAGATCTTCACGACCCCAAAAATCATGATGATGTTATCACTAATCTAGAGCCAGACATCTTGGAATGTGAAGTCAGGTGGGCCTTAGAAAGCATCACTATGAACAAGACTAGTAGAGGTGATGGCATTACAGTTGAGCTGTTTCAAATTCTGAAAGATGATATTGTGGATGTGCTGCACTCAATATGCCAGCAATCTTGGAAAACTCAACAGTGGCCACAGGAAGGGAAAAGGTCAGTTTTCATTCCAATCCCAAATAAAGGCAATGCCAAAGAATGCTCAAACTACTGCACAATTGCACTCATTTCACATGCTAGTAAAGTAATGCTCAAAATTCTCTAAGCCAGGAATCAGCAATACATGAACTGTGAACTTCCAGATGTTCAAGCTGGTTTTAGAAAAAGCAGAGGAACTAGAGATCAAATTGCCAAAATCTGCTGGATAATGGAAAAAGCCAAAGAGTTCCAGAAAAACATCTATTTCTGCTTTATTGACTATGCCAAAGCCTTTGACTGTGTGGATCACAATAAACTGGAAAATTCTGAAAGAGATGGGAATACCAGACCACCTGAACTGCCTCTTGAGAAATCTGTATGCAGGTCAAGAAGGAACAGATAGAACTGGACATGGAACAACAGACTGGTTCCAAATAGGAAAAGGAGTACATCAAGGCTGTATATTGTCACCCTGCTTATTTAACATATGCAAAATATATCATGAGAAATGCTGGGCTGGAAGAAGCACAAGCTGGAATAAAGATTGCCAAGAGGAATATCAATAACCTCAAATATGCAGTTGACACCACCCTTATGGCAGAAATTAAAGAGGATCTAAAAAGCCTCTTGGTGAAAGAGGAGAGTGAAAAAGTTGGCTTAAAGCTCTACATTCAGAAAACGACTATCATGGTATCTGGTCCCATCACTTCATGGCAAATAGATGGGGATACCGTGGAAACAGTGTCAGACTTTATTTTGGGGGGCTCCAAAATCACTGCAGATGGTGACTGCAGCCATGAAATTAAAAGACGCTTACTCCTTGGGAAAAAAGTTATGACCAACCTAGGTAGTATATAAAAAGCAGAAACATTACTTTGCTGACTAAGTTTCGTCTAGTCAAGGTTATGGTTTTTCCTGTGGTCATGTATGGGTGTGAGAGTTGGACTGTGAAGAAAGCTAAGTGCCGAAGAACTGATGCTTTTGAACTGTAGTGTTGGAAAAGACTCTTGAGAGTGTCTTGGACTGCAAGGAGCTACAACCAGTCCATTCTGAACAACCCTGGGATTTCTTTGGAAGAAAGGATGCTAAAGCTGAAACTCCAGTACTTTGGCCACCTCATGCATAGAGTTGAGTAATTAGAAAAGACTCTGATGCTGGGAAGGATTGGGGGCAGGAGGAGAAGGGGACAACAAAGGATGTGATGGCTGGATGACATCACAGACTCGATGAACGTGAGTCTGAGTAAACTCCAGGAGATGGTGATGGATAGGGAGGCCTGGCATGATGCAATTCATGGGGTCACAAAGAGTTGGACATGACTGAGCTACTGAACTGAAGTGAACTGAACTGTGCTTAATTCATAGACAACCACTGTGTTTTTGAGTATACTGTAAAAGAGATGCTTACCCCATATTCAGATGTTTCCTAACAGTAATCCTAACTTTTGATTATTCCTTAGCCAGTGGGAAGATTACTTCCAAATCTAATTATAGAAGTTCACTGATTTCTATTGAAGAAATAAGACTCCTCTGTCCATGGGATTCTCCAGGCAAGAATACTGGGGTTGGTTGCCATGCCTGCCTCCAGTGGATCTTCCCAATCCAGGCATAGAAACCATGTCTCCAGTGGCTCCTGCACTGCAGATAAATTCTTTACTACTGAGCCACCAGGGAAGCTCAGTGAGAAACATGTATATATTGAAAGAGGAAGATAGACTGTACCTCATAGATTGTTAGAATAGCATGCTTGTGCAGAGGGAAAGTACTGATTGGTGTCATCCTTAAAGATAACATGCCACTTGCTTTTTAAAGCACCCATGTGCCATGAACAGTTGTGCATGTTTTATAAATATTGATTAACTTAATATTTCTGAATATTTCTGTGGTGATTATTATTATCATGAATCAAGAATATATACATATACAATATAAATGGAAATAATATCATATTTTTTATCAGTCACATTTCCAGCTTCTTCCCTTTTGGAATTGACTATCTATATAACCCCAGGACCACCTACTGTATCAGTACTGGCTATTAGACAGAAAGAGAGGGATTTTCCCCTTAGGCTTACATGATTTTTCCCTTAGGCTTAATAGCAGGGAGTTATTGTTCAGTTGTTCAGTCATGTTTGACTCTTTGAAACCTGATGGACTGTAGCAGGCCAGGCTTCCCTGTGTTTCACCATCTCCCACAGCTTGATCAAACTCATGTCCACTGAGTTGGTAATGCCATCCAACCATCTCATTCTCTCTTGTTTCTTTCACCTCCTACCTTCAATCTTTCCCAGCATCAGGGTCTTTTCCAATGAGTTAGCTCTTCACATCAGATGGCCAAAGTATTGCAGCTTCAGTTTTAGCATCAGTCCTTCCAATGTATATTCAGGATTGATTTCCTTTAGAAATGACTGGTTTGATCTCCTTGATGTCCAAGGGACTCTCAAGAATCTTCTCCAACACCACAGTTCAAAAGCATCAATTCTTTGGCACTCAGCTTTTTATGGTCCAACTGCATATCCATGCATGACTAGTGGAAAAAACAGCTTTGTCTATACAGGCAAAGTAATGTCTCTGCTTTTTAAAATGCTGTCTATATTTATCATAGCTTTTCTTTCAAGGAGGAAGCAGCTAATTTTGTGGCTACAGTCACCATCTTCAGTGACTTTTAAGACCAGTAAGATTTGATTACAACCTTCCAGAGGATTGGAGGAACAAACTCTTTGAGAGCACAACAAAACCTTGTGTGCACCAGGACCCAGGAGAAATGAGCAGTGACCTGACGAGAGACTGAGCCAGACTTACCTGTGAGTGTCTGGGAGTCTCTGGTGGAGGCATGAGTCAACAGTGTCCTGCCATGGGATCATGGCACTGACTAAAGTACTAGAGGTTGAAGCATGCTGGCATAAGTCCTTTTGAAAGATGTTGCCATTCCCTGGTGGCTCAGAGGTTAAAGCATCTGCCTCCAATGCAGGAGACCCGGGTTCGATCCCTGGGTCAGGAAGATGCCCTGGAGAAGGAAATAGCAATCCACTCCAGTATTCTTGCCTAGAGAATCCCATGAACGAAGAAGCCTAGTAGGTTACAGTCCACAGGTTGCAAAGAGTCAGACACAACTGAGCGACTTCACCTTCACTTTCACCTTCATAGCTTGGCCTCAGGGCAAACTACAAGGAGGGGACACAGCCCCACCCATAAACAGAAAATTGGATTAAAGATTTACTGAGAGCAAGGCACAGTTTCCCCCCAAAGGCAGCCCCTCCCATCAGGAAGCTTGATCAACCTCTTACCTTCATCCATCAGAGAGCAGACAGAATGAAAACCACAATTACAGAAAACTAACCAAACTGATCACATGGATCATCAGTTCAGCACCGGGGTCCAGCCTCGGTGGATCCAAGGTAATTCGAAGGGGAGATGGAATCAGTGTCCTAGGAGAAAATTTATTTAATGACAGATATAAAGAGAGATTAGAAATGGATAGTGTAGTAAGAAATATTAGTGGATAAAAGCAGGCTGAATAACTTGGTTTATGTGGAATATCAATCGAGTATCCACACTCCAGATGGGAATTCAGTCAGAAGGGGAAGGAAAGAACAACACGGGGGAATCAGTCTTTCCAGAAACTGGTCCCAATTTCTTTATTTTTTAGGTTTACTTATATACCTTTTGTTACACACAGAGACAAATGGCAATTTTAAAGTCATGCGGGGGTCAGCAGTCCTGACCTTTATCAAAATCAGGTGCTTCACATAAATGTATAAAAAAAAGGTCTTAGGGGTTTTACATCATCTTCTGGTGATGAGGCCTGCTGACATTTTATGATCCTTTCTTTCTGATAACCAAAAAACGTATTTTTTCCAAAGGTGTTTTTTCTTAAACCAGGTGCCACCCTCTGAAGGTAGCAGATAAAGTTGCATTCCTATAGGGTGAGGATGTAGTGGGTTACAGCCAAGAAAGGAATTTATTTAACCTAAGGTTAACATGATTAATCTTAAAGGTTAATATTTATTTTTCCTATATGCTAGTTATATTCCTTATAAGGGGCAGGGAATATGGAGATTTAGCAGCAAGCATCAGTCCAACAAATGAAAACCCTTCACCAATGTTCCCCTTAACATCTGTTTAGTCTTAAGATAGTGATAAAGTTACATTTTTACATAGCAAGAACACAATGATTTATAATAAAGTACAGTGATCTATAAAAAAAGAGAAAATTCATTAACTCAAAAAAGTCTAGTATTGCTAACATCAAAAACTACTATATTTCCTTTTCTATGTTCCAAATACATTAATATACTCCCAGGTGCCTAAAGATATGGAGGTCTGGCACCAATCATTGACTCAACAATGAGAAAAGCCCTATGCTAATTAAGACTTTCAAAATACTTCAAACTCTCTGTGCTGTTTATGGTTGAGAGGTTGTCACACATGCTAGTCTGTCAGCAGAGAGGTTTGACCTGAGACACCCTTGTCACATCCAGGGCAGGGAATTAGCAGCAATTATTGGCACAACAAATGAAAAACCCTTCACCAATATAATTCCTAACCAACCCACTATATTAATAATTTCTAACTTCACAAAAGAATCTTCCTTTAGTAAGTCTAAAACATCTCATGCCTCTCAGGGTTGGGAGGCTGTAAACAATCACATGTGGCTGGATGAACCTGTACAGGCAAGCTAGATAACCTTCAGAGGAGTTTGTAGGTTGAAGCACTCTTGTCACACCCAGGAATTTTTATTGACTTGGAGCTGTAAGTTAACTCCTTCTCCGAGAGAGGTAATGGGGGTCACCCCCAGTAAAGTCAGAGGTATAGGTGAGCGCATGAAACAGTAAAGTAGGTAGACTCTGGTTTTGTGGATAGATGCTTGTTAACAGGGGGTTTCCTGAGGCTCTATCCCACCTTTAAGTATGCCGAAGCCTCCTTCCTCATGACCTTTGCCATGGGCAGAGTTCCTCACGCTGGCTCCTGGCAGTTCAGGTCAGTTCAGTTCAGTTCAGTTGTTCAGTCGTGTCTGATGCTTTGCAGCCTCATGAATCACAGCCCACCAGGCCTCCCTGTCCATCACCAACTTCCGGAGTTTACACAAACTCATGTCCATCAAGTCAGTGATGCCATCCAGGCATCTCATCCTCTGTTGTCCCCTTCTCCCACCACCCCTCCCACAATCCCTCCCAGCATCAGAGTCTTTTCCAATGAGTCAATTCTTTCCATGAGGTGGCCAAAGTATTGCAGTTTCAGCTTCAGCATCAGTCCTTCCAAAGAACACCCAGGACTGATCTTTAGGCTGGACTGGTTGGAACTTCTTGCAGTCCAAGGGACTCTCAAGAGTCTTCTTCAACACCACAGTTCAAAAACATAAATTCTTCTGCACTCAGCTTTCTTCACAGTCCAACTCTCACATCCATACATGACCACAGGAAAAATCATAGCCTTGACTAGACGGACCTTAGTCAGAAAAGTAATGTCTCTGCTTTTGAAGATACTATCTAGGTTGGTCATAACTTTTCTTCCAAGGAGTAAGCGTCTTTTAATTTCATGGCTGCAGTCACCATCTGCAGTGATTTTGGAGCCCAGAAAAATAAAGTCTGACACTGTTTCCACTGTTTCCCCATCTATTTGCCAAGAAGTGATGGGACCAGATGCCATAATCTTCGTTTTCTGAATGTTGAGCTTTAAGCCAACTTTTTCACTCTCCTCTTTCACATTGACCAAGAGGCTTTTTAGTTCTTCTTCACTTTCTACCATAAGAGTGGTGTCATATGCATATCTGAGGTCATTGATATTTCTCCTGGCCATCTTGATTCCAGCTTGTGCTTCTTCCAGCCCAGCATTTCTCATGAAGTATTCTGCATATGTTAAATCATCAAGGTAACATTATACAGACTTGACATACTCCTTTTCCTATTTGGAACCAGTCTGTTATTCCATGTCCAGTACTCACTGTTGCTTCCTGACCTGCATATAGGTTTCACAAGATGCTGGTCAAGTGGTCTCGTATTCCCATCTCTCCAAGAACTTTCCAGTTTATTGTGATCCACACAGTCAAAGGCTTTGGCATAGTCAATAAAGGAGAAATAAATGTTTTTCTGGAACTCCCTTGCTTTCTCGATGATCCAGCATATGTTAGCAATTTGATCTCTGGTTCCTCTGTCTTTTCTAAAACCAGCTTGAACATCTGGAAGTTCATGGTTCATGTATTGCTCAAACCTGGCTCAGAGAATTTTGAGCATTACTTTACTAGTGTGTGTGATGAGTGCAATTGTGCAGTAGTTTGAGCATTCTTTTGCATTTCCTTTCTTTGGGACTGGAATGAAAACTGACCTTTTCCAGTCCTGGGGCCACTGCTGAGTTTTCCAAATTTGTTGACCTATTAAAAGTAGCACTTTCATAGCATCATCTTTCATGATTTGAAATAGCTCAACTGAAATTCCATCACGTCCACTAGCTTTGTTCATAGTGATGCTTTCTAAGGCCCACTTGACATTCCAGGATCTCTGGCTCTAGGTGAGTGATCACACCATTGTGATTATCTGGGTTGTGAAGATCTTTTTTGTACAGTTCTGTGTATTCTTGCCACCTCTTCTTAATATCTTCTGCTTCTGCTGGATCCATACCATTTCTGTCCTTTATCGAGCCCATCTTTGCATGAAATGTTCCCTCGGTATCTCTAATTTTCTTGAAGAGATCTCTAGTCTTTCCAATTCTGTTATTTTCCTTGTCTAACTCAATGAAACTATGAGCCATGCCATGAAGGGCCACCCAAAACAGACAAGTCATGGTGAAGAGTTCTATAAAAACGTGTTTCACTGGAGAAGGGAATGACAAGCCACTTTAGCATTGTTTCCTTGAGAAACCCATGAACAGTACAAAGAATCAAAAAGATGTGACATTTAAAGATGAACTCCCAGGCCAGTAGTTGTCCAATATACTACTAGAGAAATAGCTAGTGGAGAATATATACTAATGCGAAATAGCTCCAGAAGGAAGAAAGAGTTCGAGCCAAAGCAGAAACAATACACCGTTGTGGATTTGTCTGCTGGTGAAAGTAAAATCCACTTCTGTAAAGAATAATATTGCATAAGAACTTGGAATGTTAGGTCCATGAATAAAGATAAATTAGAAGTGGTCAAACAAGAGATGACAAGAGTGAACATCAACATTTTAAGGATCAGTGAACTAAAATGGACCGGAATGGGCAACTTTAATTCAGATAACCTTTATATCTACTACTGTGGGCAAGAACCCCTAAGAAAAATTGGAGTAGCCCTCATAGTCAACATAAGATTTCAAAATGCATTACTTGGGAGCAGTCTCAGAAATGACAGAATGATTTCTGTTCATCTTCAAGGAAAACCATTCAATACTGCAGTAATCCAAGTCTATGCTCCAACCACTAATGCCAAAGAAACTGAAGTTGAATGATTCTATAAAACCCTACAAGACCTTCGAGAACTAACACCAAAAAAAAAAAAAAAGAGAGAGAGAGAGAAATAATGAAGGGAAAAATACAGGGAGATACTGGCTTTTGAGATTTAATCCAAAACACTTCACCAGCATTTTATTTGTAAGTCACAATATTGACAATTAACTTTAATATTATTTTGTTTTCCTCTAATTGATGAGCCTTTTTAAGTCATTTCAGGTCAATTCAGAGAGAGTCTAACATCATTCCAACATGACAGTTCTATGATGTGACTGTATTTATGAGGATGTGTGTGTAAATGAGCTTTCAGCATCTGGTACTATGGCCTCTGGAAACAGGAATAAAGGTAAAAGTAATCCAGAAATGTATTATATTTAAAAAAAAAGTTTTTGAACTTTCTAGAGTATTGTAGAATAATTCACATAATTTCAGGACTGATGGACAACACCTCAGAACACACATACACATACACACATATACATACATACATAAACAGATACATGCACAGACACACATACATGATGGATTATTTCCTAGAAAGGGCATTTAAATATATAGTCTCATATTGGAAATATACTATACATATACTGAAGTCTGGAAAGTTTGCAAACTGATATACAAAGTCTTAAAACTATTCACCAGACTTTTATTAGAATTTTGGAAACCTAAATTTGAAGTGCATGCCATGTTTTCAGAGAATAATCACAATGGTTTGGAAGATTCAAAAAAATAAATTTAATAGAAGTGATCTCTTTTAGCCTCAAGAATATAAGGCTTTGAAGGTTAATAATGGTTATATATTGCAAAAAACCCACAAGTTTTTTGAAATATAGTAGCAAGAAATATTAATTGCCACAGGCACTGCAAAAACTTATTTTCTCATGTGCTGTCTATTGTTCTTTTTTCATCATTCAGTATAGTTCAGTTTATTAAATAACACTTTTTAAAATTGTATAGAATCAAAATTTCTTAGATTCAGATAATTCCCCTCATAAAAACCTGATAATAACACCCAAAGCAGGTTAGTCTCTGACTGCAAGGAAGGCCCTATTTATATTTAAACATAAGGAACAATCTTCTTTACTAAGTAAATCAATTTAATAATATAATATACTACATTAGTAATCAGGGTCTTCTCCTGCCTGTGAAATGAACTTGCCTTTGTGATACTTAATTTTATGTGTCAGCTTGGCTAGGCTACAATGTCCGTACTTTTGATTAAACACCAGTTTACATTTTACTGTGAAGGTATTTTAAAAGATATTATTAACATTTAAATTGGTAGACTTTGAGTGTAGCAGATTTCCTTTCAAAATATGGGTTAGTTGATCATCCAATCAGTTGTTCAGTTGTCACTCAGTCGTGCCCAACTCTTTGCAACCTCATGGAATGTAGCATGCCAGGCTTCCCTGTTCATCAACAACACCCGGAGCCTACTCAAACTCATGTCCATTGCATCGGTGATGCCAGCCAACCATCTCACCCTCTGTCGTCCCTTCTCCTCCTGCCTTCAATCTTTCCCAGCATCAGGGTCTTTTCCAAGGAATCAGTTCTTTGCATCAAGTGGCCAAAGTATTGAAGTTTCCATTTCAGCATCAATCCTTCCAATGAATACTCAGGACTGATTTCCTTTAAGATTGACTGGTTGGAACTCCTTGCAGACCAAGGAACTCTCAAGAATGTTCTCCAACACCACAGTTCAAAAGCATCAGTTCTGTGGCATTCAGCTTTCTTTATAGTCCAATTCTCATGCCCATACATGACTACTGGAAAAACCATAGCTTTGACTAGACAAACCTTTATTGGAAAGTAATGTTTCTGCTTTTTAGCATGCTGTCTAGGTTGGTCATAACTTTTCTTTCAAGAAGTAAGTATCTTTTAATTTTATGGCTGCAGTCACCATCTGAAGTGATTTTGGAGCCTACCAAAATAAAGTCTGTCATGGTTTCCGTTGTTTCCCCATCTATTTGTTGTGAAGTGATGGAACTGGATGTCATGATCAGTTTTCTGAATATTGAATTTTAAGCCAACTTTTTTCACTCTCCTTGTTCACTTTCATAAAGAAGCTCTTTAATTCTTTGCTTTCTGATATAAGGATGGTGTCATCTGTGTATCTGTGGTTATTGATATTTCTCCCAGCAGTTTCATCCAATCAGTTGAGGGGCTTAACAGAAAAGACTAAGACCCCTGGAGGAAGAAGGAATTATTCTTCAAGACTGTTTCTGGATTGAAGATTGCATCATCAACCTATCCCTGAGTCTACAGCTTAGCAACTTTCTCTGGGAATTTTGAAGCTGCCAGCCCATGCAATCATGTGAGCCAATTCCATAAGATAGATATTTCTGCATTTAAATGTATAACATATTTGTTCTGTTTCTCAGGAGAGCCCTGACCAATACAAACTTTATATTGAAAAAATACATATATGAATGTTCAGACACAGGGAACAGAGATTGATATTTCTAGTGAACATCCTGGAAATATTTTTGCATGGTTACCTAAATGGCAGGTGAACATAGAATGCAGTGCTGCCATGCTGCCTTCTAGGGAAAAACAATATATATATATATAAAGCCCTTTAGCCCCTTTCAAATCCAATTTTATCAAATGCAAAATAAGTGAGTTAAAAGGTTGGCACATGAAATAAGGAACAAAGATTATAAAACTTGTTTTTCCACTAAATAAGCAATAAAACAAATTATTTAATATTATACTTTGTGTAGAAAATTTAATTTAAAATTAATAGATATAAATGATTATAAAGTTTAACTTCATATTAGTATATAAAACAAACATTCTTCATAATTCTCTTTTTGTTTAGTCAGTATGGGATTGTAAAACTCATGGCAGCAAGACAGTGAAAGTGTTAGTTGCTCAGTTGTGTCCAACTCTTTGAGATTCCATGATCTGTCCATGGGACCCTCCAGGCAAGAATACTATGGATTGCCACTCCCTTCTCAAGGGGATCTTCCTGACCCAGGGATCGAGCCTGGATTTCCTGCACTGTAGGCATATCTGAGCTACCAGAGAAGCTAACAACAGCAGCAGGAGTCTAATAGAATTAAAAGTATTTGTTTAGATATTGGGGCTTTTCTGATGGCTCAGAAGGCAAAGCATCTGGTTGCAATGTAGGAGACCCACGTTTGATCCCAGGGTCAGCAAGATTCCCTGGAAAAGGGAATGGCTAACCACTCTAGGACTCTTGCCTGGAGAATTACATGGACAGAGGAGGCCGGCAGGCTATAGTCCATGGGGTCACAATATGTAAGGTAATTTAAATCAGGCTAATGAAGCAAGGCTTAGTGGAGAATGTGCTTTAATTAATACAAAGTTTTATAGTTAATAAAGGAATTCTGCATGAAAGAAAAAAATGCAATCATGGTATATAAATATTTCTCATGAAAACTAGTGGTGCTGGAAACAGCTAAAATGTACATTACTGACTTCAGTGAAACATGTACTTTTTTTGCTTTGCTTTTTTAGGTACCAGTTTTTAAGTACTGTTTTGCATGTAATCTGGTTAATAGATTAGTTTTTGCTGTATTATTTCTTGCTAATCAGAGATATTATAGTATTACATTCTTTAAAAGAATATGTTCATAAATAAAGGTTTCTAAATTCTTTAGCTTTCAAGTCAAATGCATTGCAATTTTTGACCAAAATATAAAGGCTGGGATGTTCCACTCAAGAAAACACATACTTCTCTCTTCCACTTTAATCTTGCTGCTTAAAAGGAATAGCTGTCCAATCATTTCAAGGATACATATCTTCCATAAATCATAATTGAATTTTTCCTACTTAGAGTGGTAATAAACAAAATTTTATATAACATTAAATTAAATCCTCAAATATTTCAGTTACATTTAATTTTCTCATTTAATGTTGTGTAAACTTTCATTTTGACCTGTGAATGACAATGAGAGATGGTTTGTTACAATGTTCTCTATTGCATATGAAATACAAGATAACATTATCTACAAAAATTACATTTAATTACATTTTCAGAAAAAGAATGATGAATTTTATTAGTTGTTTTCCAGGTGATATTCTTTTATAAAATGCTATATTTCATAGATTTCTGTAGTTATGGAACAAAAAAAAATAAAAGTATAACAAGAAAGGACTTTTAATTCCTTTCAATGTCATGGTAATTTAAATCTTCCTATATACCTGTGCTACTTTTAGATTATTAATTTTTTTGTTTAACTTTTACTGTGTTAGCTGTGTTAGATTTCAAATTTGGCCCACTGTTAGTTCAAACTCTCCTTATCAAAATTTTGAACTTTATATATTTTATATGCAGTATGGATAGATTAGCTCACCATTTCTATCTCTGGATATCACACGAATTTTTGTATTTGCACTCCTTCTAGAATCTTTTCATCTGAAAGTGTGATAATCATTACATCTAAGGTTTCTCTGAGTTACTGATAAAATAAATAATGTGCTCTGTAATATGTTTTTAAAGACATGCCATCACACAAGTGCTCATCAACTATTAAATCTTTAGAGCTGGCATGACTTTTTATTTAGCTCTACATTCTGATTTCTTTATGAATAGTGTTGATGAAAAATTAAATACAAAGTTTTCTATATTCCTGCTCACAGGGCCTAATGATTTGTTCTCAAAGAAACTATTTTTTTTTTTCTTCCATAATGCTTCCAAGGGTCCCACATTATTATTTTCTCAGGACCATACGTCTAAAGTTTGTGACATCTAATTTTATTTATCTTTATAAATCTTGGAATCATTCAGCCACTGTGATCGTCAAGCCCTCTTCTTGATTTTTCCCCTCAAATTATGCCATATTAAGCTTCACACATGTTTCTTATAAATAATGATCTTGGCCAGGAAGATAGGGTTATTTTAGGAACTCAAAGGCTCTCACTTCTATCTCCTTGCATATCACAAACCAATGAGAAATTACAAGATAAACTATGTCATTGAAATAGGAATTAAGAGTGAATTCCTTACAGACTGGACTCCCCTGGCGGCTCAAACGGTAAAGAATCTGCCTGCCATGCAGAGACCTGGACTTGTTTATTGGATTGGGAAGATCTCCTCGGGGAGGACATGGCAACTCACTCCAATATTCTTGCCTGGAGAATTTCATGTATAAAGGAGCCTGGTAGGCTACAGTCCATGGGGTCAAAAGAGTCAGATATGACTGAGAGACTTTCACATCACACACATCCTTACACACTACTTATGTGATTCCCAAAATCCAACCTTATCACCTGCCCCTTGCAGGTTATTATTTAAAAATTAACAGTATCAAAAAACTTCAAATGCACAATACTAATATTTAACTTTGAAAAGTTTATTCTCATTATTTCTAAGCTTAAGCAAAGTAAGATGTCCTCATTTCTATCATACTTTTTAGACTAATCAATGCTCTGTTTTACATTTTTACATGTTTATATCCTATGGAAAGTTAAGAACTAAAATAATGACTCCTTTCTTGTTCTGAACACAGTAGCAGAAAAAATAACAATTGCTCTCACTATAGTGCCATCTTATATTTTTGTGTTTATAATTTATAATATATAATATACTATACATAATATAGTATATATAATATATAATATACTATATATAATATACTATATAATATATATACTATAATATACTATATAATATACTATATATAATATACTATATAATATATATACTATAATATATATAGTATATATATTATATATACTATATATAATATATATATATACTGTAATATACATATACTATATATAATATATATATATATACTATACTACAATATAATTTATAATATAATTGAGCTGAATTATTTCTAAATAAATAGCCTTCTTCTTAACAAAAACCCTAGATCATATGTCACAAATTTCTCAAATCCAAACTCTAACTTTAATATTAAATTTCCTGCTGGACTCAGCAGTTCAATAGGTTTATTTTACTTGAAGTATTTTTATTCACCACTATTGAAAGTCAGTGACCACTGTTTTATACAGTTTATGTGGTTACCTCCTTTCTCTTATAATTTCATACATGCATTTTTAAAACCCCAGAACATCTGAGAGTACCTATATAGCCACATAAGTTGATCTAAAAAGTTGTCCTTCATTTCTATATTGTAAATATTTGCAGTTGCATACTGAGCATGTATTGTTTTGGAGATCCTGATTGTTTTGTTTAAAACAGGGCAGCAAATTTTAAGTAGTATCTCAACATTAATATCTGTCATTATGATATATTTAATTTCTGTACATATGAAGCTTCTATGACTCATTTATTCACAGTTTATAATAAGAAATTTATTGGCTCACTTGAATATGTATGATGGTAAAATATAATAAGGAATTAATCAGTGATACCCGCTGATTTTTTATTGATCTTGATATTAAGTTTTACTAGTTGAAGGCATCTATTGATATGTTTGTTTAAGACTATTATTGAATATATTTATAGAAAAAATAAATAATTTATTTTTATTTTTAATTAATAAAATATTATTTGCTATTGAAATATACTTTATTAAGAAAGTAGATTCAGTTCAGTTCAGTTCACTCAGTCATGTCTGACTATTTGAGACCCCATGAATTGTAGCATGCCAAGCTTCCCTGTCAATCACTAACTCCAAGAGTACATTCAAACTCATGTCCATCAAGTCGATGATGCCATCCAGCCATCTCATCCTTTGTCGTCCCCTTCTCCTCCTGCCCCCATCCCTCCCAGCATCAGAGTCTTTTCCAATGAGTCAGCTCTTCTCATGAGGTGGCCAAAGTACTGGAGTTTCAGCTTTAGCATCATTCCTTCCAAAGAACATCCAGGACTGATCTCCTTTAGAATGGACTTGTTGAATCTCCTTGCAGTCCAAGGGACTCTCAAGAGTCTTCTCCAACACCACAGTTCAAAAGCATCAATTCTTCAGTGCTCAGCTTTCTTCATAGTCCAGCTCTCACATCCATACATGACTACTGGAAAAACCATAGCCTTGACTAGATAGACCTTTGTTGGCAAAATAATGTCTCTGCTTTTCAATATGCCATCTAGTTTGGTCATAACTTTCCTTCCAAGGAGTAAGTGTCTTTTAATTTCATGGCTGAAATCACCATCTGCAGTGATTTGGGAGCCAAAAAAAATGAAGTCTGACACTGTTTCCATTGTTTCCCCATCTATTTGCCAAGAAGTGATGGGACCAGATGCCATGATCTTCGTTTTCTGAATGTTGAGCTTTAAACCAACTTTTTCACTCTCCTCTTTCACTTTCATCAAGAGACTTTTTAGTTCCTCTTCACTTTTTGCCATAAGGGTGGTGTCATCTGCTTATCTGAGGTTATTGATAATTCTCCCGGCAATCTTGATTCCAGCTTGTGCTTCTTTCAGCCCAGCATTTCTCATGATGTACTCTGCATATAAGTTAAATAAGCAGGGTGACAATATACAGCCTTGATGTACTCCTTTTCCTATTTGGAGCCAGTCTGTTGTTCCATGTCCAGTTCTAAATGTTGCTTCCTGACCTGCATATAGGTTTCTCAAGAGGCAGGTCAGATGGTCTGGTATTCCCATCTCTTGAAGAATTTTCCACAGTTTATTGTGATCCACACAGTCAAAGGCCTTGTCATAGTCAATAAAGGTAAAACAGATGTTTTTCTGGAACTCTCTTGCTTTTTCCTTGCTTTATATTAAGTATTATAGAAACTTCATAATAACCATACACACACACTATCTTGGAGGAAATGGTGTTTAAACTGAGACTCAAGGGTAAAAAGTAACTAGTCATATAAAGACCTGGCCCCAGACTCTTCCAACAGAGGAACTAGTAAGTACAAGTCTCCTATGGTGCGAAATTACTATATGTGGGGCTCTCTACTAGGCCCCACACAAGAAAGGCCGATAGCAGACAAGGCTAGCTTCTGAACTCAGAGGTCTGAAACCTAGTGGTTGTGACAGACAATAGAGAATTCATTATAAAATTACAGTTTTAATTTTATAAAATAATTGAGCTTCCTATGTGGTTCAGTATTAATGAATTCCTCTGCAATGCAGGAAACAGAGGTTCAGTCCTTNCATCTCTTTCTCCTCCTGCCCCCAATCCATCCCAGCATCAGAGTCTTTTCCAATGAGTCGACTCTTTGCATGAGGTGGCCAAAGTATTGGAGTTTCAGCTTTAGCATCACTCCTTCTAATGAACACTGAGGACTGATCTCCTTTAGGATGAACTCTTTGGATGTCCTTGCAATCCAAGGGACTCTCAAGAGTCTTCTCCAATACCACAGTTCAAAAGCATCAATTCTTCAGTGCTCAGCTTTCTTCATAGTCCAGCTCTCACATCCATACATGACTACTGGAAAAACCATAGCCTTGACTAGATAGACCTTTGTTGGCAAAATAATGTCTCTGCTTTTCAATATGCCATCTAGTTTGGTCATAACTTTCCTTCCAAGGAGTAAGTGTCTTTTAATTTCATGGCTGAAATCACCATCTGCAGTGATTTGGGAGCCAAAAAAAATGAAGTCTGACACTGTTTCCATTGTTTCCCCATCTATTTGCCAAGAAGTGATGGGACCAGATGCCATGATCTTCGTTTTCTGAATGTTGAGCTTTAAACCAACTTTTTCACTCTCCTCTTTCACTTTCATCAAGAGACTTTTTAGTTCCTCTTCACTTTTTGCCATAAGGGTGGTGTCATCTGCTTATCTGAGGTTATTGATAATTCTCCCGGCAATCTTGATTCCAGCTTGTGCTTCTTTCAGCCCAGCATTTCTCATGATGTACTCTGCATATAAGTTAAATAAGCAGGGTGACAATATACAGCCTTGATGTACTCCTTTTCCTATTTGGAGCCAGTCTGTTGTTCCATGTCCAGTTCTAAATGTTGCTTCCTGACCTGCATATAGGTTTCTCAAGAGGCAGGTCAGATGGTCTGGTATTCCCATCTCTTGAAGAATTTTCCACAGTTTATTGTGATCCACACAGTCAAAGGCCTTGTCATAGTCAATAAAGGTAAAACAGATGTTTTTCTGGAACTCTCTTGCTTTTTCCTTGCTTTATATTAAGTATTATAGAAACTTCATAATAACCATACACACACACTATCTTGGAGGAAATGGTGTTTAAACTGAGACTCAAGGGTAAAAAGTAACTAGTCATATAAAGACCTGGCCCCAGACTCTTCCAACAGAGGAACTAGTAAGTACAAGTCTCCTATGGTGCGAAATTACTATATGTGGGGCTCTCTACTAGGCCCCACACAAGAAAGGCCGATAGCAGACAAGGCTAGCTTCTGAACTCAGAGGTCTGAAACCTAGTGGTTGTGACAGACAATAGAGAATTCATTATAAAATTACAGTTTTAATTTTATAAAATAATTGAGCTTCCTATGTGGTTCAGTATTAATGAATTCCTCTGCAATGCAGGAAACAGAGGTTCAGTCCTTCAGTTCAGCAGATTCCCTGGAGAAGGAAATGGCAACTCACTCCAGTATTCTTGCCTGGGAAATATCATGGACAGAGGAGCATGGCAGGCTGCAGTCCATGGGGCTGCAAAGAGTTGAACATGAATTAACAACTAAACAACAATAACAGCAAAATGATTAGGTGCTGTCAGAGCTGGTATTGTTTGCTAGTACCTGACAGTCTGAGTAAGGTAATCAACAAGTGATGAGGAACATCAGTTACAACTTCAGAAGCTGAGGAGCTCTAGATGAGAATGTTCATGAATTCTGAAGATTTTAAGCAAATAATTAGGCAGCAAAATTTTATTTGAAATAATATGAACTATTTATAACCTTTATTCTTCTCACTTAGTATGAATATTTACACATATTACTGGAAAAGTTTACCATTTTTAATATGTATATTGATTCAGACTCTCATATAAAGTCTAAATGCGCATAAATTCAAAAGAAACACATGTAGATTTGAGGTCTCCAGATAATAAGATGTAAATTTGTATTTTCAGATTCTCTTGAAAGAGCCACTTAATGATATGCTGACTGCACCAGGAAGTAAAATGTTGCATATAAGAAACAATAAAGGAATAGTCAAACAATTATGAAACAGAGCAATAAAGCTGCACTTACCCTTCCCCATTTCAAAATCACTTCAAAGATGCAATCAGTAAGCTAATATGGTACTGTCATAGGACAGAAATACATATCGGAAACAGATTGAGTGTCCAGAAACACACCATTACATTTATACTTATTTGTTCTTGACAAGGATTCTATGACAAATGAGGGGGAAAATCAGATTTTATTTCCTAACAAATAGTGTTAGGACAATGGAATATCAATATTCAAAGGATTAGAGTTGACCCTTGCATTATACCATATGTGAAAACTAAGCTACAATGGATCACAGAGCAAAATATTAGATCAAGAGTTATAAAACTCTTATTAGAAAACCTAGCAGTAAATGTTTGTGACGTTTATTAGGCAGACCTGTTTAGATATAATACCAAAAGCAACAAACAAACAGAAGAAATAAAAAGATAAATATGAAACTGAAAATTTTTGTGCTTCAAAGGGTATCATCAAGAAAGTGAAACGATAGCTGAAAAATTGTCACGGTCTTCATGAACTGGGACCTGGGGACTGGAGTTGATGAGAATAAGGATGCAGAGGACCCAAGTCTCAAGTAAAACAAGGGTACTTTATTTGCAGAAACACATGCTTATATATCTTAAATAAAATGATTACTCAGCCATTAAGAAGAATGAAATTCCACCAGTTGCAACAAAATGGATAGTCCTTTAAGTAAAAGGTCACTGAAGAGAGTCACTGAAGGGAGTCACTGAAGGGAATCCAAGCAGGTGCTCTTTCCCATGATCTCAGTCTTGAGAACTGCCTGCAGCTCTGCTCCTTCCTGTTTTCTAGGAACTAATAAGAAACAGAGAGTCCTTGAGAAATGGCACACAAATGAAGAAAACATACTGGATCCCTTAAAGTTGAATGTCCCCTGACAAAATTAGTTCTATTCACAAAATACATCTAATGAGGAACATGTATCTAAAATACATAAAGAACTCTTTCAAATTAATACTAAAAATATGAGCAATGTATTTTATTAAAAAGTGGGCACAGTACTTATGCAGGCATTTTGCCATAGAAGGTATACAAAGACCCAGCACCTGGAAATACGTTCAACATAATTATGTTAGGGGAATGGTATGTCAAAACCAAAATTAGATAGCAATTCACCCTGACTTGAAAGACCATAATCAAAATGACTGAAATGAAAACAAATATTAACAAAAAGCTTCAGAAATTAGAAATCCCATTAATTGCTTGTGGGAATGTAAAATGACATAGTCACTTTGAAAAAAATATTTGGTGGTTTCTCAAAAGTTAAACATATAATTATCATATGACCTAAAAATGTCTCTCCTACATCTATAATGAAATAATCGAAAATATTGTTCTTATTATCATTTTAAATGTGAACTGAGTGAACACATCAACAAAAGATAAAAATTGTCAGAAGAGATAAAAAAATAAAGAGCCAACTATATGTGTCCACAAGAAACTCAGTTTAAATATAAAGATTCAACACAAGTTAAAAGCAAAAGATGAGGGAAGAAAACCTATCCTAATACTAATCAAAATAAGTCTGGAGTGTTTATGCTGATTTCAGACAAAGCAGAAGAGGACAGTCATGTGAGAACAAAGGCTGTAAAGTAAACACAAAGGAGCCAGTTCTCCAACAAGACATAATGATTCTAACTGTGTATGCATCTAACATGGTATTGAAACATGTGTAATATCATATATGAAATGAGTTGCCAGCCCAGGTTCAATGCATGATACTGGATGCTTGGGGTTGGTGCACTGGGATGACCCAGAGGGATGGTACGGGGAGGGAGGGGTGTTCTGGATAGGGAACATGTGTATACCTGTGGCGGATACATGTTGATGTATGGCAATACAATATTGTAAAGTAATTAGCCTCCAATTAAAATAAATAAATTTATATTTAAAAAATACATGAAGCAAAAACTGATAAACAGAAAGAAGAAACAGATAAATCTAGTAATTGGAGATGTCAACACCTTTGCCACAACTTTTCAGAATGATCAAAGTCATTGAATATAAGAAAAGTCTGAGAAACTTTCACAAATAAAAGTTGCCAAAGTATGACTAACTATAATGTGGTAGACTGAATGGGATCCTGGAACACAAAAAAGACATTAAATATAAACAAAAAAAAATTAAACAGAGTGTGGCCTTCAATTAGTAACAATTTATCAATACTGGTTCATTAGTTGACACAAATGTACCATGTTAATAACACTAGGGAAAACTGTATGTGGGAAGTCTGTACAATTGTTGCAATTTTTCTGAAAATCTAAAACTCTCCTAAAATTAAAAGATTACTAAAAAATAAACAGAGTAGTAATAAAAATTTAGGTATCTCTAACTTTGAAAATGGAAAAAAAGGAGATATAGAGTTCAAGTGTTCAAACATTCTTACATTATTAAGACAGAGGCTAAAAGAGGAAATTATAAATATCCCTTGTTAAATCAGGTATGATAGATTAAACTTACTAACCTGTTTTTCTACAAAAGAAGGAGGAGTTGCATTGCTGAAGAAAAGAGTCACAGCAGTTGTTTAATGAACCCAACTGTTTTTGGTTTCTCCCATGCATCTTTATTGATCTGAAAGAGCACTGCCATTGATTGCCAGCCTAAGCTCTCTTATAGGAAGACATCAATTCTCATTGTTACTTCTAATAATATAGGAGTAGTGGTGAATATTTGTAAATAAATTGCCTAGAAACTACTATTTCAATGCCACAGCTCTCAGTCATTTGGTTTTCTCTAGATACTCTTGCTCCAGTAATCAGTTTGTGACATGCAACACACTTTGTAGTGCTTCTATCTTCTATGGCAGTCCCCTTCCATTCCTATGTTGATATAATTTTGTTTCTTCAATCATATCTCATCTGCTTGTCATTGTTCAGCTGTAGTCCATATATTATTAACATTTTTCCTATGATGTTTGGGTATTTGTTATGGGAAGGGAAGGCTGGTGGGGATGGGGAATGGTGCTGGTATTGCATCTATCATTTTGAAACAGTAATACAGTAATCCTTTTCAAACAAATATTCATGTATGAGTCATTCTCTGAGTAGTACCACTGTAGCTTCAACTCAATGGTGCTTTTAGCTTAAATCAATATTTTCATAAGATATTTTTGCAGCTCAAGTTGCATGAGCTTTAAAAGATGGGAAAATTGTGTTTGGAAACTGGGCAATGTTACACAGTAATGAGCATTAGCAGTGGTAAGTGACCCTGATCACATCACAATTTGTTTCAAGGCCTTTGATGACTCTATTAATAGATTTGTTTGATCATAAGCACAAAAGTAACATTATTAAACTATTTATAAAAATAATATACAAATTTTGAATAAAAGCAAGATGCAATATTTGGAAAGGTTTTTATTTTTTAAATTTATTTATATTAATTGGAAACTAATTACTTTATAATATTGTGGTGGTTTCTGACATATATTCTCATGAATCAGCCATGGATGTATATGTGTTTCCCATCTTAAAAACCTCCTCCCACATCCCTCCCCATCCCATCTCTCAGGATAAAATGATATTTATTTTTATATGTCAGTAATTCATGACATTGCACAGGAGACAGGGATCAAGACCATCCCCATGGAAAATAAATGCAAAAAAGCAAAATTGCTGTCTGAGGAGGCCTTACAAATAGCTGTGAAAAGAAGAGAAGTGAAAAGCAAAGGAGAAATGAAAAGATAAAAACATTTGAACGCAGAGTTCCAAAGAATAGCAAGGAGAGATAAGAAAGCCTTCCTCAGCGATCAATGCAAAGAATTAGAGGAAAACAACAGAATGGGAAAGACTAGAGATCTCGTCAAGAAAATTACAGACACCAAGGGAACATTTCATGCAAAGATGGGCTCAATAAAGGACAGAAATGTTATGGACCTAACAGAAACAGAAGATATTAAGAAGAGGTGACAAGGATACACAGAAGAACTGTACAAAAATGATCTTCATAACCCAGATAATCATGATGATGTGATCACTCACCTAGAGCCAGACATCCTAGAATGTGAAGTCAAGTGGGCCTAGGAAAGCATCACTATGTACAAAGCTAGTGGAGGTGAGCTATTTCAAATCCTGAAAGGTGATCCTGTGAAAGTGTTGCACTCGATATGCCAGCAAATTTGGAAAACTCAGCAGTGGCCACAGGACTGGAAAAGGTCAGTTTTCATTCCAATCCCAAAGAAAAGCAATGCGAAAGAATGCTCAAACTACCACACAATTGCACATATCTCATACACTAGTAAAGTGATGTTCAAAATTATCCAAGCCAGGCTTCAGCAATACGTAAACTATGAACTTCCAGATATACAAGCTGGTTTTAGAAAAGGCAGAGGAACCAGAGATCAAACTACCAACATCTGCTGGATCATTAAAAAAGCAAGAGAGTTCTAGAAAAGCATCTATTTCTGCTTTCTTGACTATGCCAAAGCCTTTGACTGTGTGGATCACAATAAACTGTGGAAAATTCTGAAAGAGATGGGAATACCAGACCTGCCTCTTGAGAAACCTATATTCAAGTCAGAAAGCAACAGTTAGAAGTGGACATGGAACAACAGACTGGTTCCAAATAGGAAAAGGAGTACATCAAGGCTGTTTAATATTACCTTGCTTATTTAACTTCTATGCAGAGTACTCATGAGAAATGCTGGGCTGGAAGAAGCACAAGCTGGAATCAAGATTGCCAGGAGAAATATCAATAACCTCAGATATGCAGATGACACCACCCTTATGGCAGAAAGTGAAGAGAAACTAAAAAGCCTCTTGATGAAAGTGAAAGAGGAGAGTGAAAAAGTTGGCTTAAAGCTCAACATGCAGAAAACGAAGATCATGGCATCTGGTCCCATCACTTCATGGCAAATAGATGGGGAAATAGTGGAAACAGTGTCAGACTTCATTTTTTTGGGCTCCAAAATCACTGCAGATGGTGATTCAGCCATGAAATTAAAAGACACTTACTCCTTGGAAGAAAAGTTATGACCAACTTAGATAGCATATTAAAAAGCAGAGACATTACTTTGCCAACAAAGGTCTATCTAGTCAAGGCTATGGTTTTTCCAGTGGTCATGTATGGATGTGAGAGTTGTGTGAAGATAGCTGAGCGCCAAAGAATTGATGCTTTTGAACTGTAGTGTTGGAGAAGACTCTTGGGAGTCCCTTGGCCTGTAAGGAGGGCCACTCTTAAAGCAGATCAGTCCTGGTTGTTCTTTGGAAGGATTGATGCTAAAGCTGAAACTCCAATACTTTGGCTGCCTCATGCGAACAGTTGACTCATTGGAAAAGACCCTTATGCTGGGAGGGATGGGGGCAAGAGGAGAAGGGGACAACCGAGGATGAGATGGCTGGATGGCATCACTGAGTTGATAGACACGAGTTTGAGGAAACTCCTGGAGTTGGTGATGGACAGGGAGGCCTGACATGCCATGATTCATGGGGTCACAAAGAGTCGGACAGGACTAAGTGACTGAACTGAAGTCAACTGAATGTTAAAAAGTATGTATATATATATACATGTGTATATATGTATATGTGTGTGTGTGTATGCTTGACATACTAGCAATAAAATTGGAGCTATATTAAAAAAAATCTCTCGATATATAATTTGTACATGCATGCTAAGTCATTTCAGTCATGTCCAACTGTTTGTGACTCTATGGACTGTAGTCTTCCAGGCTTTTTTATGTGGGATTCTTCAGGCAAGAATACTGGAGTGGGTATCCATTCCCTACTTCAGCGGATCTTCCCAACACAGGGATCAAGCCTGCATCTCCTGAGTCCTGCAATGGCAGGCAGTTTCTTTATTGCTAGTGCCAAACATACTTTAATATTAAATAGTGTTTATTTTATTCAACAAGTTACACTATGATATTATAATTAAACATAGTACTAAAACTATATGTTGCTAAATTTAACTTTTCAAAAGTATCTTTTAGAAATTAAGGAATTATATAAGGAGGTAAACCTTTGATAAATATCTATATTTTCTAGTGGTACTAAAATGCTGTAGAATAATAAGTAGAATGGTTTATTTCAAACTAGTTGCATTTCCCTTTTGTTTTTATTAGACAAGTGAATTCACATTATTCTTTATGGGATTGCATTAGTAGCTGGGAATGCAAATGTTTATTTCTCAAATAATCTCATTTTTTCATATATGTATATATATATATATATATATATATCAGGAGAATCTCACCATATAAAAGACTGCATATGAAACTCTTATTTTATTATGCCATGATCCTTCTTTCCTTAAAATAACCCATAGCCCTTACATATGCCTATTTTATAATATTCTGATCTAAATAATATCAAATTGCCTGGCTACTGAATTATTAATCTCCAAGGTACATAAATTTCTCAGTGATTACAAATGAATAAAACAAAATTAATTTTTAATATCATCCTTCTTCAGGTTGAATATTGCTGTCATTTCAGTTTTCAGACCTAAAGACATGCCAAAATACATGATTAAATAAAAATATAAATATTTAATATAATACAATGCATATAAATAAGATTAAATGTGAAAAGTCACATCAGATCATATACCTTTTAAATCTAAAATCATCCAAGGTTAATAATCATATTGGTTGAATTAATGAGATAATTTTGTTGTTTTTCAGTTGCTAAGTAGTGTCCAACTCTTTGCAGCACATCAAGCTTCCTTGTCCACCACTATCTCCCAGAATTTGCTCAAATTCATATTCATTGATTTAGGATGCTATTTAACCATCTCAGTCACTCCCACTTCCTTCTCTTTTGCCTTCACTCTTTCTCAGAATTAAGGTCTTTTCTAATGATATAATAAGGTCAATGAAAATTTTGATTAAATTTATAAGCTTTGTTTTATGAAAAGTCACAGTTAACAACAAATTATAAATACTCAATAAAGTCATCATGATTGTATAGTCACATGTATTTCAATAGCAGTCCATTCTCAGAAAATGGTGTGTTACCATGTCAGGGTTGGAAGTGTTGGTTATCATCACAAAAGCATCATTTTTACAGCAAGTTCAAAGTCCTAGCATAATGTCTCCTTAATATTGAGTTGGTAAACTTACATCTTCACTTTTAAACTTTCATCCAAACTTTTCTATTCAATTCTCTTAACTTGACCATCACAATTTACTTCTTAAACTTCAACCTCCTGCTCTGTAATGTATCTTTAACACTCTGAGAAGTCATATCTGACAGTGTAATATCTGAAAAACAGATATTACAATGAAAAATATCTTTCAAAATATGTTAGATTCTTCATCAGGTGCTTAATGGTGCTCACTGCTGAAAGTAGTGGTTGGCCAATTTAGTTTCATTTAAAAATCACCATGGGAACTTAAAAACAAACAAGAAGCAAATAGTAAGCCTTAGCCCAGTCTCAGAAATTCTGGTTTATTTGGCTCAAGGAAAAGCCCATGTGAAGTATTTTCTCAACTCTCCTTATTGAGGGAGCAGGGTGGAGAATGTCTGTATTTGACGTTAAAGTTCAAAATCCTTAGAAATTTAATGTTCTTCCTCATTAATCTTACAGCTTAGCTGCATATTTTAAACTATCCACACTCTCAATCACAACACCCTGCTCAGGATCCCTGAGTCTTTCTCTCCAATTCGTTCATTAACAACCCAAATCCTTGTAGTTGTTAAAGGACCAGTTTAAGACCTAGCATGGACAGAAGATCCTGGCAAGCTATCATCCATGGGATCACAAGAGTCGGACAGGACTTTGTGACTAAATCACAATGATCAAATACAATTTTAACCACTTTTATCTGTCTTTTAAAACAATTTAGTATTAATTTTATCTACATCCTTTTGCTTATATATTTCCCAAATGATTGAGAACGCTATTGTTAGTAGCATAACAGCTTCATCTGTTTAGTACAGTTCTGTTAGTATTTTATGATACTGATTGGGCTTAGAACAAACCTATCAGTGTTAACAAAGTCAGGTCAGCTCTGAGTTTTCTTAATTACTGTCATTCAAATATATTCCCTTCTTAATATATGCATTTTATAAGCAATGGTATAATATGATTTATTTAATACCTGATTTATACTGATTCATGTTTTTTCTGACGTATTTGCTTTAAAAGAGACTGATGTGGATATAAATACAGAAATAATATTACTGGCTATAAAAATAAGTACAACCAGGAAATGTTATTCTTTAAGATCTGAAGTAATATCATAGTTTTCATCTTTTTGAAAGGAGAATACCAAATTTTAAAAAGTTGCTTTTGAATCTGGTCATTTGTCCTTGACCTAAAAAAACTGAGAGGTTGAAAAGATCATTACTTGTAACTCTTTACAATGTGATTTATATTTAATGTTATTTAATGTTTCATTAGTATACTACCTAAAAGCATTTGATGTAGTAAGAGGACAGTTACATGTTTTTATATATTAACTTTTAAAATATTCAGCTGAAAGAAACCCAAATACATACACACTATGAATTTTTCACATGGAATCATTCTGGACAGGACTATATTTTTAATGTTCATGTCTCTATAGAACATTTTTTTTTTTTTTTTTTGCTTTTTAAGATATTGACTTCCTTTATTTATTTTTTTAAGTCTTATTGAATTTTTTTTTTTACAATATAGCTTCTGTTTTATGTTTTGGTTTTGTTGTGGAAAGGTATGTGGGGTCTTAGTTCCCCAGTTCAGTTCAGTCATTCAGCCGTGTCCGACACTTTGCAACCCCATGGACTGCAGCAAGCCAGGCTTTGCTGTCTACCACCAACTCCTGGAGCTTACTTAAACTCACGTCCATTGCATCAGTGATGCCATCACACCATCTCATCCTCTGTAGTCCCCTTTTCCTCCCACCTTCAATCCTTCCTAGCATCAGGGTCTTTTTAAATGAGTCAGTTCTTTGCACCAGGTGGCTGAAGTATTAGAGTTTCAGCTTCAATATCAGTCCTTCAAATGAATACTCAGGACTGATCTGCTTTAGGATTGCCTGGTTGGATCTTCTTGAAGTCCAGTCTTCTCCAACACCACAGTTCAAAAACATCAATTCTTCTGCACTAAGCTTTCTTCATAGTCCAACTCTCAAATCCATAAATGACTACTGGAAAAACCATAGCCTTGAGTATATGGACCTTTGTTGGCAAAGTAATGTCTCTGCTTTGCTGTCTATGTTGGTCATAACTTTCTTTCCAAGGAACAAATGTCTTTTAATTTCATGGCTGCAGTTACCATCTGCAGTGATTTTGGAACCCCCAAAAATAAAGTCAGCCACTGTTTCCAACATTTCCCCATTTATTTGCCATGAAGTGATGGGACTAGATGCCATGATCTTCATTTACTGAATGTGAAGTTTTAAGCCAACTTTTTCACTGTCCTCTTTCACTTTCTCTCTTTATTTATTTTTATTTTACTTTACAATACTGAATTGTGTTTTATAAAGGAAAACTCAAAACTCTCATATTGATTCTGGATTATATGTTCAATTTTTCCTCTATTTATATCCCACCATATCCGTGAATCATATTCCCAGAGGGAAAAAAAGAGAGCAAAATTTTAGAAATGTGTAAGACTAAAATATATTTTACATTTGTTAAAGTGTTCTCTTGAAACCTACAGATTTAAATAAAAGCTTTTTCAAGGAAGCCATTTGTATATAATTGTCGAGTAACAACATTTTATAGGATTTAATCAATCAACCTAGTTTTAAGTAACCAATATACTAAGTTATATATCAACCTTAGTTTGAGAATTTAATTGGAAGAAGTTGAGAAATCCTAAAAATTGAAATTTTTCAATGTAGAAGGGACTGAAAAACAGCTATTTGTTAGACAGCTCAAAGATCATTTAAAATATGTTATAACTTGCTAAAAGAAAGATTGACCAACTTAATAGGTATAATCTCTCAGGTGTAAATATTTTTTGTTCCTTTTTGGACAAAATTATGTTCTTTTGAACCAATTATGCAACTAACTTTGTGGTTTTCTCTCTTGATATAACTAACACTTTCCACTGGCTTTTAAGAAAAATGCATCACATAACCCAGGCATCTAGGTACATTTTAAAAGTCCATGGAGTCCTTACACAATTAGAAAAAATATATTGTTATTGTCTGCTTCAAGGCATTGGAAATTTAAAATGGACTTATTCCATCTATTTTTTTTAATTGTGGGATAATTGCTTTAAAATGTTGTTCTGTTTCCTGCCATACAACATGTGAATCAGCCATAACTATACATATGACTACTCCTTCTTGAATCTTTCACATACCTCCCACCCCATCTTACCCCTCTAGGTTGTCACAGAGCACCACTTGAGCTCCCTGTGCTATACAGCAGTGTCCCACTAGCTAGTTTTGTACATGTGGTAGTGTCTATCTTTCCATGCTACTGTTTCAATTTGTCCCGCCGTCTCCTTCCCCTGCTGTGCCCACAAGTCTGTTCTCTATATCTATGTCTCTATTTCTGCCTTGAAAATAGGTTCATTGGTACCATTACATATATATATATATATATGTAATGGTAAATTCATCAACCTCACTAGAACTGACTCAACTTAGTTCCTTTTTATGGCTGAGTAATATTCCATTGCCTATGTGTATCACAACTTCTTTATCCATTTGTCAGTGGATGTTTAGATTGTTTCCATGTCCTGGCTATTGTAAACAGTGCTGCAGTGAACATTGGGGTACATGTGTATTTTTGAATTATGGTTTTTTCAGGTTATATGCCTAGTAGTAGGATTGCTGAATCATATGGTAATTTTATTCCTGGATTTTACAGGAATCTCTGTAATGGTTGTATCAGTTTACATTCCCACCAACAGTGTAGGAAGGTTCCCTTTTCTCCACCCCCTCTAGGATTCATTGTCTAGATTTTTTGATGATGGACAGTCTGACAAATGTAAGGTGATATTTCATTGTAGTCTAGATTTACATTTCTCCAATAATGAGTAAAGTTGAACATTTTTTTCATGTGTTTATTGGCTATCTGTATGTCTTTGCTGAAGAGATGTCTGTTTGGACATATTCCTAAGTACAATATTATGAAATCAATACAAAACAATGGGTCAAAACAATGTTACACAGATTTTTTTAAGAGATGCAAAGAATCTTTGATTGTGTGACTTGAATGTAAATTGTTTGAAGTTATTATTATGTGTAAATAAATAAATAATTTGACATTGAAATGAGGTATTTGAATATATAGAAAAAAATCAAAATATTATGAAAGGAATATAAGAAACAAATTTTGGTGATAAAGATTTTCTAGCCTTCATGGATAGTGGAAAGGGCTCCAACTCAAGAATAGGAATATTAGTTGAATGTGGCATGCACATCCCTAACATAAAGATAACTATTACTGACCAGCTACTTGGATTTAGCTTTAGGATTATTCATTCAACTGCATTCCCTGATATTTCCCCCTATATTTGCAAACTAAGCTATAATTAAAGCTGCTGCTGCTGCTAAGTCACTTCAGTCGTGTTTGACTCTGTGTGACCCCATAGATGGCAGCCCACAAGGATCCCCTGTCCCTGGGATTCTCCAGGCAAGAACACTGGAGTGGACTGCCGTTTCCTTCTCCAATGCATGAAAGTGAAAAGTGAAAGTGAAGTCGCTCAGTCGTGTCTGATTCTTAGTGACCCCATGGACTGCAGACTACCAGGCTTCTCCATCCATGGAATTTTCCAGGCAAGAGTACTGGAGTGGGCTGCCATCTCCTTCTCCGATAATTAAAGCTATTTGGTAGGTATTTCTGGAGAAGGTAGTGTGAGTTCTTATTTTACATTCAGCCATATATTTGCAATTTTAAGGCAATGAGCGCTGAAGTGGCTTCAGGTTCAACTTAACACAGTTTTATCAATTGCTATTTTTATCAGGTTAAAAATAATAGTCAAAGACTTATCCAAGGCCTTGCTACACACTCTCTGTATGCAGGACACTAAAAAGGGCAATATTCTAAAGGTTCTCAGTGAATATTACTATTAATAGTGAGAAATTGTATTGATAAATACCTATTTAGGATAAAAATAAAATGAAAATTCAGGAAGTGAAAATAAATTCTGCATTAGAATTTGTGTGTGTGTATGTGAGCACTCAGTTGCTCACTCATGCCTGACACTTTACAACTCTCTAGACTGTGGCTTGCCAGGATCCTCTGTCCATGGAATTTTCCAGGCATGAATACTGGACTGGGTTGCCATTTCCTCCAGGAGATCTTCCCAATCCAGGGATCAAACCTGCATTTCTAGCATCTTCTGCTTGTCAGGTGGATTCTTTACTGCTGAGCCACCAGGGAAGCCCCTGAATTAGAAAACTTATTGCAATAGTATGACAAGGCCAAATAATTGAAAAGACAAGATTGCAAAGGGTATACACATGAAAGGCTTTAGCAAATGCAATGGATAAGAAACAACAGAAAAAAAAAAAAAAAAAGCACAAGCAAGCAACAGTAAAGTAGTTCAAAGATTTCCAAACACAGTTCCCCAAGATTCTTTATCCATTGTTCAGGTCATACTTGGTTTTGGATTATGAACCACCAAAGTTTGCATAATATTTTTCAGTTCCAGAGGAACTTACATAGGTGTTTCTGAGGAGTCTTTTTTTTTTTAATCACTTTTAAATGGAAGTATAGCTGACTTACAACATAATAATTTTATGTGTACTGTATATTAATTCAATATTTTATAGAGTATATTGTATACAATGTATTTTTATAGAATATATTCTGTACAAAGTTATTATGAAATATTGACTATATTCCATTTACTGAACATTACATCCTTGTACCTTATTTATTTTACATCTAGAAGATTCTGCTTCTTAATCCCCTTCACCTACTTTGCCCCTCCCACTACCTCTCTCTACTCTGGTAACAATTAGTTTTCACTCTGTTTTGTAATATTTGTTCATTTGTTTTTCTTTTTAAGATTTCACATATCAGTGAAAACATACAGTATCTTTCTTTCTATGCCTGACTTATTTCACTAAGTGTAATATCTTCCAGGTCCACCCATGCCATTGCAAAAGGCAAAATTCCATTCCTTTTTAAGGCTGAGAAATATTCTACATTGTGTATGTGTGTTTGTGAGCATGTGTGTGTACATATGTAGGTGTGTAATGCATTATCATTATTTATTTATCTGTTGTTGAAGGACCCATGGTGTTCACATACTACTAAGTATTGTAAATAATGCTGCTATGAACACAGGGTTTCACATATGTTTTTTAATTTATGCTTTTGTTTTCTCTGGGAAAATACCAAGGAGTAGGACTATGGGATACTATGGTAATTTTATTTTTAGTTTTTCAAAGTCCTGCAACTACTTTTCCATAATGACTCTACCAGTTTACATTCTAATCAACAGTGCATAAGGGTTCCTTCTTCTACCAGAGGTCTTTTATACACCATATGTTAGTTGGCTAAACTGGGTTCTGTATCTGTTAAACCAGGAATAAACTATCAATATCTACTTCTCTAAACAATGGAACAAGTTAGTACATGTGCTCCCAGAAGAGTTTTGAATTTTAAACAGCATGTTATAAATGATTAGCTAGGGAACTCATTATTTTATGGTCAATGGTCAATATCAGACTTCCAGGCTTTCCTGGAGAACACTGTAAAGCTGCCCCAGTCCAACTGTAAGATAACTCTATCCTCACAGTCTCACAAAAGACTGAGTGATGGGAGTCTGGCAGAATAACTTAAGCTTCAGTCTCCAAGTGCAAATTATTTAATAGACCTTATGGGATTTCTTTGGAAGGAATGATGCTAAAGCTGAAACTCCAGTACCTTGGCCACCTCTTGCAGAGAGTTGACTCATTGGAAAAGACTCTGATGGTGGGAGGGATTGGGGGCAGGAGGAGAAGGGGACGACCAAGGATGCGATGGCTGGATGGCATCACAGACTCGATGGACGTGAGTCTGAGTGAACTCCAAGAGATGGTAATGAACAGGGAGGCCTGGCATGCTGCAGTTCATGGGGTCACAAAGAGTCAGACACGACTGAGCCACTGAACTGAACTGAACTGAACTGATGGCACTTATCATGACAATTCTCAAAGCACCTAAAGGCTTCTCTGGTGGCTCAGATGGTAAAGAATCTGACTGCAATGCAGGAGACCCAGGATTGATACCTGGGTCAGGAAGATCCCCTGGAGAAGAAAATGGTAACCCATTCTGATATTCTTGCCTGGAGAATTCCATAGACAGAGAAGCCTGGGTGGGCTATAGTCCATGGGATCCCAAAGAGTCAGAAGTGACTCAGTGACTAACACACATAAATAAATCAAAGCTAAACCTTATATTGAGGTATGATACAGCATATATATATAGTAAATTATATATATATGTACATATATGTACATATCATATGTACATGTATATATATGCACACACATGTGTTTATATATATATATATAAAATACAACTGAGCCACTAAGCACACACATACATAATACAACGTGGCCATGTAGTGTGTGTGTGTGTGTTAGCCGATCAGCTGTGTTCAATTCTTTGCCACCCCATGTACTATAGCCCACTAGGCTCTTCTGTCCATGGGATTCTCCAGGCAAGACTGCTGGAGTGGATTGCTGTTCCCTTCTACAGAAGATCTCCCTGACTCAAGAATTGAACCCTGGTCTCCTGCATTGCAGGTAGATTCTTTACCATTTGAGCTACAGGGAAGTCCTTGTAGTATTTACTTCAAAAGGAAGCCATGTAGTATTTACTTTAAAATTCAAAGGAGGCTTAGTATAAATAATTTTACAAAATAATGACTGGTTGTTGTTCAGTCTCTAAGTGGTATCTAACTCTTTGTGACCGCATAGACTGTAGCATGCCAGGCTGCTTCATTCTCCATTATATCCAGGAGTTTGCTCAAATCCATATCTACTAAGCTGGTGATGCTATCTAACCATCTCATCCTCTGTAACCCCCTTAACCTTTTGCCTTCAATCAGGGTCTTTTCCAGTGACGAGGCTCTTTGAATCAAGTGGCCAAAATATTGGAGCTTCACCTTAGCAAGAGTCCTTCCAATGAATAGCCAGAGTTGATTTCCTTTAACATTGATTGGTTTGATCTCTTTGCAGTCCACAGGACTTTCAAGAGTCTACTCCAGCGTCACAATTCAAAAGCATCAATTCTTCAGCACTCAGCCTTCTTCATGGTCCAATTCTCACATCCATACACAACTATTGTAAAAACCATGACTTTGACAATATGGAACTTTTAACAGCAAAGCAATGTCTGCTTTTTAAAACACTGACTAGATTTGTCATAGGTTTCTTTTAAGGAGTAAGTGCTTTTTAATTTCATGGCTGCAGTAACACATCCACAGTGATTTTGTAGTCAAGGAGTGTCATTGTCTCCACTTTATTCACTTCTATTTTCCATAAAGTGATGGGACCAGATGCCACAATCTTATTTTATTAATGCTGAGTTTCAAGCCAGCTTTTTCACTCTCCTCTTCACCCTCATCAAGAGTTTATTTAGTTCTTCTTCACTTTCTGCCAATAAAGTGGTATCATCTGCAATCTGAAGTTGTTGACACTTCTCCCACACGTCTTGATTCCAGCTTGTGCCTCATCCACCTTGGCATTTTGCATGATGCACTCTGCATATAAGTTAAAAAACAGGGTGACAAGATACAGCCTTGACATACTCCTTTCCCAGTTTTGAATCAGTCAGTTGTGTCATGTCTGGTTCTAACTGTTGCTTATGGACCTGCATGCAGGTTTCTCTGGAGACAAGTAAGGTAATCTTTTACTCTCATCTCTAAGAATTTTCTACAGTTTGTTCTGATTTTCTACAGTTTGTATGACTATGCTAAAACAAAGGTTTTAGCATAGTCACTGAAGCATAAGTAGATGTTTTTCTGGAACTTCCTTGTTTTATCCATGATCCAACAAATGTTGGCAATTTTTCTCTGGTTCTGTTACCTTTGTGAAACCCAGTTTGTAGATCTAGAAGTTCTCAGTTCATGTTCTGCTGACACCAAGCTTGAAGGATTTTGAGCATAACCTTGCCAGTATGTTATATAAGCACAACTGTATGGGAGTTTGAACATTCTTTGAGATTGCTTCTTTGAAATTTGAATGAGATATAACCTTTTCCTCACCTGGCTATAGGTGAGTGAACACACCATCATGGTTATCTGGCTAATGAAGATTTTTTTTTTGATAGTTCTGTGTATTCTTGCCACCTCTTCTTAATATCTTCTGCTTCTATTAAGACCTTGCCATTTCTGTTCTTTACTGTGCCCATCTTTGCATAAAATGTTCCCTCGGTATCTCTAATTTTCTTGAAGAGACCTCTAGTCTTTCCCATTCTATTGTTTTCCTCTATTTATTTGCATTATTCACTTAAAAAGGCTTTCTTATCTCTCTTTGTAGTTATTATATCCCACATTTTTTTTTCCTCTCAATTTTCTAAGATTTAATGAAAGAAGAGCTGTAAGTATTATTTTTAAATGTTTTTTCACATAACAAATTACCTGGTTAGGTTAGGTAAGATTGCAATTTATTATTGACTTTATATATGTNTTAAAAAGGCCTTCTTATTTCTCCTTGCTCTTCTCTGGAACTGTGAATGCAACTGGGTATATCTTTCCCTTTCTCCCTTGCTTTTGCTTCTCTTCTTTCTTCAACTATATGTAAAGTGTCCTCCGGCAACCACTAATGTTACAGAAATATTTTAGCAAAATTATTCAGGCTAATTACAGGTCTACTGAAAACCTTTACAGCACACAATTCTTGAGGTAAAGGGCTTAACAATCAAGTAAAATGAAGGATAAGTAAATTATACAGAAATAGTGGCTGCACAATCAAACATCTACTATTTCTGTCCTGTGCTAAAAGCTTTGAATTAATCTTCTTTTAATCTTAAAGCAGCACTGTATAATTTCTTCCAATGTTTCCTCCAAACTTTGTTGAAATATAATTTAAATACAATAAAATTCAACAATTTTAAATGTACAGTGTAATAAGATGTGTCTGCATGTTGACTGCATTGAACATTCTCCAGGCCAGTACAGTACATGTGGAGAGATCTGCCTGGTTTGGTCTATTTCTTCACATTTTATCTATTGACAGAACCCAGGCTTTATACAGAGTTCTACTGGAAAGGGTACATTTTCATAAAAAGTTTCTTTGTTAAACTTTCCAATTACTAGAGTGACCATGCACCATATTTTGCTGGGTAAAGCTCCAGTTTCTGTGTCTTGTTCTCCTGCACTTGCTAATAGTAGACTGGCAGTATTGGGAGATAACCTCACTGGTGTATGATTATGCTGATTCTTTCCTGCTGTGACTTTGACAAAGATCATTACAAAATGATGAATTTTACTTAAAAATTATTCAGTAAATGGTACTGAACACAATTACTTCAGCTCTGTGCTAAGTCACTTCAATCATGTCTGACTCTTTGAGACCCGGTGGACCGTAGCCTGCCAGTCTCCTCTGTCCATGGGATTCTCCAGGCAAGAACACCGCAAGTAGGTTTCCTGTCCTTCTCCAGGGACTTTAGCTCTTAGTAATAGATTATTGACGATATACACATCCAGAAATTATTAAGAAATTAAATGTGAAAATGATTTTTATTCAATTTGGTGTTAAAATGATGAGAGTTCAAACTTGATTTGTTATTTAGATCAGACTTAATTGAAGAACAGAAAATGTTGTGAAACATTCAGCTTATGAAGTGATCTTGTCATTGCAGAGGATGCTTGATTAGTGACAGTTTTTGATATTCTTTTGTAGGTAGATTTTATAGTAGTATTCTGATATTATTAAACTTTTCTATGTGGTTAATCATACATTTCCATCATGAACTATAGAACAGTATGAATAATTCATTACAGTATGGGTTTTATGGTAAAAGATTCAAAGATATTTATTGAAATCCTCACAGTTTAGAAAAGTAGATTTAATAGGCTCAACAACATTCCCACATTATTAATCCAGTTGTGAAAAAAATTGCCTAGGAAGAGCTAATAGTATATTTTTATTGTTTACTCTAGCTGTTAGGAGAATTTAAAAGTCTGACCTCAGCTTATTTTTACCAATAGTTGCTTACTGTGAACTGAAGTTCTCTGGCTAATCTTTTTCACTCACTAGAAATCCATGTTATTGTTTTGTAAATATAACTATTTTAAAATTAAATAATGCATATATTAATTTTCCTTTATATTGCATTTACTTCTTTTATTTTTGGTTGAATTTTGTCCCCTCCAAAAAGTTTGTTGAAGCCCTAATTCTAAGAACCTAAGAATGTTACTTTACTTGAAGACATGGGTCTTTATAGAAGTAATCAAGTTAAAATGAAATCATTAGGATAGGTCGTAATTCAACATGATTAGTAACCTTATTTTGTATATGTTTATTCACTTTAATTGGAGGCTAATTATTTTAAAAAAAGGAAATTTAGATAACTGAGATGATACATGCAAGAAAGATGACATGAAGAGATAAAGGAAGAAGACAGCGAACCACAAGCCAAGGAGACAGGCCTCAAAAGAAACCAAAACTGCTGACACCTTGATTATGAACTTCTAGCCTTCAGAAGTATGAGAAAATAAATTTCTATTGTTTGAGCATTCTAGTTTTTGGTTCTCCATTACAGCAGTCCTAGAAAACTAATACACTTTCAAAAAGTGATAAATTATTTCCACTAAGCTAGTCTCTGAGCTTTCAAACAGTCAAGGCAAAAAGAAAAGTTCATCTCCTGTTAGAAGGAAAATAAGAACATTGTAGATTTTCTTCCAGTCACTGTATTCTTTTCACAGATCATACTAAAAATAAAGGACAGCTAATAATGTATTAAAGAAAGCTTCAGAGTGGGAATTGCAAGAATGTTCTTATATAAACACTTTTATAAGTATCAAAGGTCATTTTTCTGTATCTGCTAACAGAAAAATAGCATGCTGCTATTCCTGCTGATCTCACCAGGATCACCTTTAAAAGTCTGAGTATATCCCAAATAAAAATTTGTATGAAGACATTATACAGTTATCATAAAACTGAAAACTTAAGAAGGAATATCTCAGGATAAAGGAAAACACAAGCCTGATTCCTACAGCACTTTTCTATAAGTGGCACAGAATAGAGAGTCTAAGAATTTAAGCAGAAAGAGGCAGAAGCCAATGTTTGAAAGATGAGGAAAAAAAAGAGAGAGATTTGGTAAATATTTCAAATTTGAAGTTAGAATTCCAAAAGAGCAACACCCTTGAGTGAGGTAAAGAAACAGTCCTTAGGAAATATTAAATCCAGTGTCAATTCAACACAATTATAGACAGAATAAAAGTGACCTATCTCAATCAACACTGCACACCAGATAGTCAGATTTCATCATCCTTTGATGGATTCCTAAAACAAGGCAACTTTGAAAGCCCAGATACTCCTATGCCACGTATTTTCTCCACAGCATTAGAAAATATTTCAGTTCTTTAATGCAGCAAGTATAATATTAATAATGAAAATATTTAAATATACAAATAAATCATAACAAAAGATTTAATAAACCAATAATAAAGAAAGGTTTAATAATAATAGTAAAGGTATATGAAGCCTGGTGGACTACAGTCCAAGGGGTTGCAAAGAGTCAGGTGCAAAGTCTATGTGTTGAAAATATTACTAAATACACAAAAATTATACTGAACAAAATAGAAAGTTGTTTTTCTATTTGATAAAATGACTGAACATTATATAAATCAATTCTTTCTAAGTTTCTAAGTTAATATTTATCAATTATACATAATCCAAATTTTAAAAATGTCTTCAGTTCAGTTCAGTCGCTCAGTTGTGTCTGACTCTTTGCGACCTCATGAATCGCAGCATGCCAGGCCTCTCTATCCATCACCATCTCCTGGAGTTCACTCTTCCTGCTGATCTCACCAGGATCACCTTTAAAAGTCTGAGTATATCCCAAATAAAAATTTGTATGAAGACATTATACAGTTATCATAAAACTGAAAACTTAAGAAGGAATATCTCAGGATAAAGGAAAACACAAGCCTGATTCCTACAGCACTTTTCTATAAGTGGCACAGAATAGAGAGTCTAAGAATTTAAGCAGAAAGAGGCAGAAGCCAATGTTTGAAAGATGAGGAAAAAAAAGAGAGAGATTTGGTAAATATTTCAAATTTGAAGTTAGAATTCCAAAAGAGCAACACCCTTGAGTGAGGTAAAGAAACAGTCCTTAGGAAATATTAAATCCAGTGTCAATTCAACACAATTATAGACAGAATAAAAGTGACCTATCTCAATCAACACTGCACACCAGATAGTCAGATTTCATCATCCTTTGATGGATTCCTAAAACAAGGCAACTTTGAAAGCCCAGATACTCCTATGCCACGTATTTTCTCCACAGCATTAGAAAATATTTCAGTTCTTTAATGCAGCAAGTATAATATTAATAATGAAAATATTTAAATATACAAATAAATCATAACAAAAGATTTAATAAACCAATAATAAAGAAAGGTTTAATAATAATAGTAAAGGTATATGAAGCCTGGTGGACTACAGTCCAAGGGGTTGCAAAGAGTCAGGTGCAAAGTCTATGTGTTGAAAATATTACTAAATACACAAAAATTATACTGAACAAAATAGAAAGTTGTTTTTCTATTTGATAAAATGACTGAACATTATATAAATCAATTCTTTCTAAGTTTCTAAGTTAATATTTATCAATTATACATAATCCAAATTTTAAAAATGTCTTCAGTTCAGTTCAGTCGCTCAGTTGTGTCTGACTCTTTGCGACCTCATGAATCGCAGCATGCCAGGCCTCTCTATCCATCACCATCTCCTGGAGTTCACTCTGACTCACGTCCATCGAGTCCGTGATGCCATCCAGCCATGTCATCCTCGGTCATCCCCTTCTCCTCCTGCCCCCAATCCCTCCCAGCATCAGAGTCTTTTCCAATGAGCCAACTCTTCACATGAGGTGGCCAAAGTACTGGAGTTTCAGCTTTAGCATCATTCCTTCCAAAGAAATCCCAGGGTTGATCTCCTTCAGAATGGACTGGTTGGATCTCCTTGCAGTCCAAAGGACTCTCAAGAGTCTTCTCCAACACCGCAGTTCAAAACCATCAATTCTTCAGCTTAGGTTAGTATTTTTCCCACTTATTCAATAGAGATAGATATATCAATAATAAAGTTCATGATGAAAAATGAATATGAAAATTAGCTAAGGAATCACTAAAGAGAAAAGGCTATGAAAATGGATAATTCCCTAACAGGTATTAAGAAACAAATAAGCATAATTAAACCGCAATTGAATGTGGTCCAAACACAAAAATAGACCAATGCTTAGCATAAAAAGTCAATGTCTATAACCAAGTACATAGGATTTTCTAGTATATGACCCAAACTGGCATCTTAAATCACTAAGAAATATAAAAACTTTATTTTAAAATAAAGGGTGAAGAGGTAACTGCATAGCCAAAAAATAAACATAAGAATAAACCAAGTGGACCCATACCATCATTACATGCAATAATGAATTCCAACCAAAATGGAGATATAAATGTAAAAAGTGAAATTGTACAAAAACTAAAAGATAACTTGAATGTGTTTCTCTACATCATCAGAAGGAAAATCAAAGACAAATGGAAACTGGAAAAAAGTTGCAATATAACAAATTCAGCAGCCATTTATGATTAAAAAAAGTCATAACTCTTCAAAATGAGCATAGAAGGAATGTACCTTAACATGTTAAAAGCCATATACAACAAACCTACAGCAAACATTATTTTCAATGGTGAGAAACAGATAGCATTCTGTCTAAGAGACAAGGGTGCCCACTCTCGCCAATATTATTCAACATAGTATTGGCAGCTCTAGCTATGGCAATCAGAGAAGAAAAAGAAATGAATCCAGATTGGAAAAGAAGAAGTAAAACTCTCACTATTTGCATATGATAAGATACTGTACATAGAAAACCTTAATGATATTATTAGAAAATCACTAGAACTAAACAGTGAATTTATTAGAGTTGAAGGATACAAAATCAATACACAGAAATCACTTATATTCCTAGAGACTAACAATGAAAAATCAGAAAGAGTAATTAAGTAATCAATCCCATTTATTATTGCAACTAAAACAATACAATACTTCAGAATAAACTTACCTAAGGAGACAAAAGAGGGATATATATAATACTATGAGACACTGATGAAAGAAATCAAGGACAACATAAACAGCTGGAGGGATATTCCATGTTCCTAGGTTGGAAAAATCAATATTGTGAAAATGACTACTACCAAACATAATCCAGATTCAGTGCAATCTCTATCAAAATACCAATGGAATTTTTCACAGACTTAGAACAAAAATTTCACATTTTATATGAAAACATAAAAGACCCTGAATAACCAAAGCAATCTTGAGAAAGAAGAATGGAGCTGGAGGAATCAATCTTTCTGACTTCAGACTATATTACAAAGTCACAGTCATCAAGAAAGTATGGTACTGACACAAAAACAAGAAGTATGGATCAATGAAACAAGATAAAAAGCCATATATGGGCACCTTATTTTTGACAGAGGAGGCAAGAATATATAATGGGGAAAAGACAGTTTCTTCAATAAGTGGTGTAGGAAGAAATGGATAACTACATGCCAAAGAATGAAATTAGAATACTTCCTAACACCATACACAAAGATAAAATCAAAATGGATTAAAGACCTAAATTTAAGATCAGAAATTATAAAACTCTTAGAAGAAAACATAGGCTGAACACTGTATGATATAAATCACAGCAAGATCCTTTATGACCCACCTCCTAATAGCAAATGAAACAACTGACAAAGGATTACTTTCCAAAATATGCAGGTATCTCAAACTTAATACCAGAAACACAATTAGTCCAATCAAAAAGTGGGCAAAAGACTGAAAAAGATATTTCTTCAAAAGAGACATGCAAATCAAAAGTAAATGAGATCAAAACTAAAAGGAGATATCACCTCACTCCAGACAGAATGGCCATAAACAAGAAATCCACAAACAACAAGTACTGGAGAGAGTGTAGAGAAAAAGGAATCTTCCTACACCACTGGTGGGACCCTCCTTCACTTCTGTGGGACATTGCTGGTGGGACAGTACAGTTGCTGTGGAAAACAGTAAAGAGATTCCTTAAAAAACTAGGGGGAAAAAAAAAAAACATATATGACCCAGAAATAGCACTTCTAGGCATATACCCTGAAAAAACCAAAACTGAAAAAGACATATGTACCCCAATGTTCACTGCAGCACTATTTACAATAGCCAAGACATGAAAAAAACATATATGTCCATGGGCAGATGAATGGATAAAGAAGCTGTGGTACCTATGTACAATGGAATACTACTCAGTCATAAAAAGGAATGCATTTAAGGCAGTTCTAGTGAGGTGGATGAACCTAGAGCCTATTACACAGAATGAAGAAAGTCAGAAAGAGAAAAGCAAATATTGTATATTAATGCACACATATGAAATCTAGAAGGATGGCACTGATGAATCTGTTTGCAGAGCAGCAATACAGATGCAGAGACAGAGAACAGACTTATGGATAACAATGAGAGAGAAGAGGGAGAGAGTGAGATAAATGGAGAGAGCAACACGAATGCAAACACACTAACATATGTAAATAGCTAATGTTAATTTGCTGCACAACTCAGGGAACTCAGACTGGGGCTCTGCAATAACCCAGAGGGGCGAGATGGGCAGGAGGTGGGAGGGGGAGGGAGGGGACACATATACACCTATGGTTAACTCATGTTGATGTATGACAGAAAACCATTCAATATATAAACCAATCATTGATCAACTGAAAATACATATTTTTTAAAAATCATAGGTAAACAGCATATATAATTCCTAATATGGAAGCAGCTTTCAAATTTGGGAAACATAAGACAAAAATCTGATAGAATAACGTCACAAAGACCAAAAAAAAAAAAAAAAAAGACCTGTAAATATATTTTTTAAATGTGTTCACTTTCACTTAATATAAGAGAATAAGACAAATAAAACCAGACAGAGATAAAATATTTCAAGGGCTCAGTTCAGTCACTTAGTCATGTCTGACTCTTTGTGACCCCATGGATTGCAGCATACCAGGCTTCCTTGGTCATCAACAACACCCGGAGCGTACTCAAACTCACGTCCATTGCATCAGTGATGCCATCTAACCATCTCATCCTCTGTCATCCCCTTTTCCTCCCGCCTTCAATCTTTCCCAGCATCAGGGTCTTTTCCAGTGAGATGATTCTTTGCATCAGGTGGCCAAATTATTGGAGTTTCAGCTTCAGCATTAGTCCTTCCAATGAACATCCAGGACTGATCTCCTTTAGGATGGACTAGTTGGATCTCCTTGCAGTCCAAGGGACTCTCAAGATTCTTCTCCAACACCACAGTTCAAAAGCATCAATTTTTCAGCGCTCAGCTTTTGTTATAGTCCAACTCTCGCATCCATACACACTGGAAAAGCCATAGCTTTAACTAGACAGAACTTTATTGGTAAAGTAGTCCCTGCTTTTTAATATGCTGTCTAGGTTGGTCATAGTTTTTCTTCCAAGGAGCAAGTATCTTTTAATTTCATAGCTGGAGTCACCATCTTAGTTTTCTGAACGTTGAGTTTTCAGCCAACTTTTTCACTCTCCTCTTTCACTTTCATCAAGAGACTAGTGTGGTAAAATTTAAAAAGCTTGACAATATACTATTTTGGCAGTTAGAGCTTAACATAATATGTTACTGATGTTGAGATTACACAACTTTTAAGAAGGATAGTCAATACCTTAAGAAATTACATTTATCTTTTAACCCAGAAAACTCACTTTGTAAGAATGTACCTTGAAGGTACATATCTAACAGTGTGAAAATGCATCTATACAGTATTGTTTATTGAAGAATTATTTCTGATCACTACAGTTGGAAGGAGAAGACAATGGGACCCTACTCCCGTACTCTTGCCTGGAAAACCCCATGGATGGAGGAGCCTTCACTTTCATGCACTGGAGAAGGAAATGGCACCCCACTCCAGTGTTCTTGCCTGGAGAATCCCAGAGACGGCCGAGCCTGGTGGGCTGCCATCTATGGGATCATTCGGAGTCGGCATGACTGATGTGACTTAGCAGCAGCAGCAGCAGCAGCAGCACAGTTTGAAAAGGGCTTACCAGCTGGCACTGTGGTAAAGAATCTGCCTAACAATGCAAAAGACATGGGTTTGTTTCTTAAAGCAGAAAGATCCCCTAGAGGAGGAAGTACTTGAGTAACCTGCTACAGTATTCTTGCCTGGAAAATTCCATGGACAGAAGAGCCTGGTGGGCAAACGTTCACAGGGTAGCAGAATTGGACATGATTGAGTAACTTACATTTTTTCAAGTTAATGATATGGTATGACATTCTTTTCTGCATATGGATTTACTGTTTTTAATTCACTTAAATTTTAGAAACCTAGAAATACTAGAAAACCAGGAAACATACTTATAGGAAGAAAATTCTCATTTTCATTTGCTTAGGATCAAAACATGTTCAAAGACAGCAAAACAAACAAACAAACAAAAAAAACACTGTCAAAAAAAAGTAGAAAAAAATTGTGTCTTCAGTTTTACTTACACTTTCTGGTTCCTGACCATAGAGTATTTAGACATATACATTTAATGCTCTATAATATTCACTGCAATAAACTCATCAAATTTCTGATTTAGTTCACTTATAGTTTAACATCCAATTTTTTGCTAAGCCACCACTTGTGTTTTTTTTTTATTATTATTGGAAACATCTTCAATTAGTTCTATCTGTGCATATGTAGGAAGTGCCTAATTTACATATACAATCAATATGGTATAAATGACTGCATTAATCAGAAAATAGTATTCATATTTATTTGGATGCAAACCAATGTGGTAAAAAATATAAACTTTTAAGTTCCATTTATATCCCATTTTTTAACACATAAGTGGTATGAAATAATCTATTGTATCAGAATTGATAACAGATATCAGTTCAACTCTAATTACACAATATAATAATAATAATAAACAGGTGCATACTTCAGTTTTAGCCCTTAAATAAGAAACCCAGGTTTCAAAGCTTGTTCTGGAGCAAGAGTTTGCACATTGGCAAGATAATTTTACAGCAGTCTCTGCAAACTGTCAGTACCCTCTAGTGTACATTATCAATAAAAACATTAAATAAAATGAATAACATTGCCTTTCTCTTCAACAATTACCATTTGTCTATACTCTGATTGTTTTACTATTTCCAAGCATGCAGTCAAGTAACAATTACCTGGATGAAATGATGAAACATGCTAATTATAAATATTTCTTAACCAAGTACAATCCATAGAAATCTATTCCTTGGTTCAGGGTTGTATTTTTTATTCATATTAATGCTGATTAAAAATTTATATTGATGAAAGAATTAGACCTTGAAGTGATTCTTATTCTAAAATTCTCTCATGATTATGGTTTTAACTGATATTTAAATTATCATAGAATGTCACAAACATATACAAATCCTTGCATATCTCTGCCAAAGTCAATAAAAATATAGATACAAAGAGAAAAAATATAAGGGAAGTGTAATAATGCCATAAGTTAGCTGTTTTTATGAATTTCTTGTATTAAGTAGAATTCTTATTATTTCTGGCATAAAGTTTCAAATTATAATTGTGCACATTGAGACATCCTCAGCGCTACCCAGATGGTACAGCTAGTACAGAATAAAATAATTTCCTACTTCAATATTAAGCCATTGCTCTTGAATTCACACTGATTCACCTATACATATTAGCACAAGGAAAATAAATAATATACAGAATACACACATCTGAGACCAGAAATAGATAGATACATTCCAACAGAAAACTTCACTTTCTTAATTTGTTGTGAGAGTCAAAGGACATTGGTCTTGAGATTCTTATTTTAGGAAAAAAAATCTTAACAATGTCAAAGAAGTAGTTCACCAGTTAATATGCTCAGCTATTTGTAATTTACTGTAACAATTACATTTTGCTGTTATTATGTAGGGTAATATTTCAAAAGCAAACTGATTGTCAAAGGAAATTAAGCATTCCTAAGAATGTGGATTTATCACATGAAGAAAATGGCTATTCATTTCTTGCATATAAACAGACAACCTTACAATGGAGTGTGTTCATACAGAAAAGACTATACCTACTTTTCATTTTTAGATAAGTGTAATTAAAAAAATGATATGTTAGAAGCTATTGTTTAAAGGATATGATAATAAAGACTGAAGAAAGGAAAATATAAAAAATCTTTTATCAAGAAAGTACATTAGTGGAGATTCTGGAATTATTAAATAAGAAAAAGCTAAAACTAAATAGTAAGATTATATTAATCCTGTTGGTTAAGCAATTGTACAGCATGAATTTGGGGGAAAAGAATATTAAATTTTAACAATTGTCAGGATGTGTGATCAAAGCCGAAGTAAACACACACACATAGACGCAGTATATGCACATACACATGTACCCTCTAACTCTTAAGCTTCATGTTGGCAATCCAAAAAAAAAAAAAAAAAAGACCTGTAAATATATTTTTTAAATGTGTTCACTTTCACTTAATATAAGAGAATAAGACAAATAAAACCAGACAGAGATAAAATATTTCAAGGGCTCAGTTCAGTCACTTAGTCATGTCTGACTCTTTGTGACCCCATGGATTGCAGCATACCAGGCTTCCTTGGTCATCAACAACACCCGGAGCGTACTCAAACTCACGTCCATTGCATCAGTGATGCCATCTAACCATCTCATCCTCTGTCATCCCCTTTTCCTCCCGCCTTCAATCTTTCCCAGCATCAGGGTCTTTTCCAGTGAGATGATTCTTTGCATCAGGTGGCCAAATTATTGGAGTTTCAGCTTCAGCATTAGTCCTTCCAATGAACATCCAGGACTGATCTCCTTTAGGATGGACTAGTTGGATCTCCTTGCAGTCCAAGGGACTCTCAAGATTCTTCTCCAACACCACAGTTCAAAAGCATCAATTTTTCAGCGCTCAGCTTTTGTTATAGTCCAACTCTCGCATCCATACACACTGGAAAAGCCATAGCTTTAACTAGACAGAACTTTATTGGTAAAGTAGTCCCTGCTTTTTAATATGCTGTCTAGGTTGGTCATAGTTTTTCTTCCAAGGAGCAAGTATCTTTTAATTTCATAGCTGGAGTCACCATCTTAGTTTTCTGAACGTTGAGTTTTCAGCCAACTTTTTCACTCTCCTCTTTCACTTTCATCAAGAGACTAGTGTGGTAAAATTTAAAAAGCTTGACAATATACTATTTTGGCAGTTAGAGCTTAACATAATATGTTACTGATGTTGAGATTACACAACTTTTAAGAAGGATAGTCAATACCTTAAGAAATTACATTTATCTTTTAACCCAGAAAACTCACTTTGTAAGAATGTACCTTGAAGGTACATATCTAACAGTGTGAAAATGCATCTATACAGTATTGTTTATTGAAGAATTATTTCTGATCACTACAGTTGGAAGGAGAAGACAATGGGACCCTACTCCCGTACTCTTGCCTGGAAAACCCCATGGATGGAGGAGCCTTCACTTTCATGCACTGGAGAAGGAAATGGCACCCCACTCCAGTGTTCTTGCCTGGAGAATCCCAGAGACGGCCGAGCCTGGTGGGCTGCCATCTATGGGATCATTCGGAGTCGGCATGACTGATGTGACTTAGCAGCAGCAGCAGCAGCAGCAGCACAGTTTGAAAAGGGCTTACCAGCTGGCACTGTGGTAAAGAATCTGCCTAACAATGCAAAAGACATGGGTTTGTTTCTTAAAGCAGAAAGATCCCCTAGAGGAGGAAGTACTTGAGTAACCTGCTACAGTATTCTTGCCTGGAAAATTCCATGGACAGAAGAGCCTGGTGGGCAAACGTTCACAGGGTAGCAGAATTGGACATGATTGAGTAACTTACATTTTTTCAAGTTAATGATATGGTATGACATTCTTTTCTGCATATGGATTTACTGTTTTTAATTCACTTAAATTTTAGAAACCTAGAAATACTAGAAAACCAGGAAACATACTTATAGGAAGAAAATTCTCATTTTCATTTGCTTAGGATCAAAACATGTTCAAAGACAGCAAAACAAACAAACAAACAAAAAAAACACTGTCAAAAAAAAGTAGAAAAAAATTGTGTCTTCAGTTTTACTTACACTTTCTGGTTCCTGACCATAGAGTATTTAGACATATACATTTAATGCTCTATAATATTCACTGCAATAAACTCATCAAATTTCTGATTTAGTTCACTTATAGTTTAACATCCAATTTTTTGCTAAGCCACCACTTGTGTTTTTTTTTTATTATTATTGGAAACATCTTCAATTAGTTCTATCTGTGCATATGTAGGAAGTGCCTAATTTACATATACAATCAATATGGTATAAATGACTGCATTAATCAGAAAATAGTATTCATATTTATTTGGATGCAAACCAATGTGGTAAAAAATATAAACTTTTAAGTTCCATTTATATCCCATTTTTTAACACATAAGTGGTATGAAATAATCTATTGTATCAGAATTGATAACAGATATCAGTTCAACTCTAATTACACAATATAATAATAATAATAAACAGGTGCATACTTCAGTTTTAGCCCTTAAATAAGAAACCCAGGTTTCAAAGCTTGTTCTGGAGCAAGAGTTTGCACATTGGCAAGATAATTTTACAGCAGTCTCTGCAAACTGTCAGTACCCTCTAGTGTACATTATCAATAAAAACATTAAATAAAATGAATAACATTGCCTTTCTCTTCAACAATTACCATTTGTCTATACTCTGATTGTTTTACTATTTCCAAGCATGCAGTCAAGTAACAATTACCTGGATGAAATGATGAAACATGCTAATTATAAATATTTCTTAACCAAGTACAATCCATAGAAATCTATTCCTTGGTTCAGGGTTGTATTTTTTATTCATATTAATGCTGATTAAAAATTTATATTGATGAAAGAATTAGACCTTGAAGTGATTCTTATTCTAAAATTCTCTCATGATTATGGTTTTAACTGATATTTAAATTATCATAGAATGTCACAAACATATACAAATCCTTGCATATCTCTGCCAAAGTCAATAAAAATATAGATACAAAGAGAAAAAATATAAGGGAAGTGTAATAATGCCATAAGTTAGCTGTTTTTATGAATTTCTTGTATTAAGTAGAATTCTTATTATTTCTGGCATAAAGTTTCAAATTATAATTGTGCACATTGAGACATCCTCAGCGCTACCCAGATGGTACAGCTAGTACAGAATAAAATAATTTCCTACTTCAATATTAAGCCATTGCTCTTGAATTCACACTGATTCACCTATACATATTAGCACAAGGAAAATAAATAATATACAGAATACACACATCTGAGACCAGAAATAGATAGATACATTCCAACAGAAAACTTCACTTTCTTAATTTGTTGTGAGAGTCAAAGGACATTGGTCTTGAGATTCTTATTTTAGGAAAAAAAATCTTAACAATGTCAAAGAAGTAGTTCACCAGTTAATATGCTCAGCTATTTGTAATTTACTGTAACAATTACATTTTGCTGTTATTATGTAGGGTAATATTTCAAAAGCAAACTGATTGTCAAAGGAAATTAAGCATTCCTAAGAATGTGGATTTATCACATGAAGAAAATGGCTATTCATTTCTTGCATATAAACAGACAACCTTACAATGGAGTGTGTTCATACAGAAAAGACTATACCTACTTTTCATTTTTAGATAAGTGTAATTAAAAAAATGATATGTTAGAAGCTATTGTTTAAAGGATATGATAATAAAGACTGAAGAAAGGAAAATATAAAAAATCTTTTATCAAGAAAGTACATTAGTGGAGATTCTGGAATTATTAAATAAGAAAAAGCTAAAACTAAATAGTAAGATTATATTAATCCTGTTGGTTAAGCAATTGTACAGCATGAATTTGGGGGAAAAGAATATTAAATTTTAACAATTGTCAGGATGTGTGATCAAAGCCGAAGTAAACACACACACATAGACGCAGTATATGCACATACACATGTACCCTCTAACTCTTAAGCTTCATGTTGGCAAGGTAAAAGTAATGACTAAAGAAGAATGACCAAAGAAAAGGTGACAATTGGAAAATGGAAAATCACTAAACAAGTTTCTTTGTAATAGCTCCTGGGAAGATGAGGAATAAGAAAGTTAATATTTAATTTTCATGATTAAATACATTTTTGGAGCTGATTAAACAAGCCAAAAAAGCATTATAATCAAAATAATCATGCCATTTTATGTGATAAAGAATCATTTTTTTTTCACAATTTTCTTCTTATTTTGAGCTACTTATAGTTCTTAATAAATGTAGCTCTACAAAAGTCTAATGATAATATTTCTATACAATCATTTTAATGATAATAGCATATGGACATTAAATATATAAGAATGGATATGCAAAGATAAATGTCTATCTATATCATAACTGTTGGCAATTTCTACATTTTTATTATCATAAAATACTGTAAAATTATTTTTTTAATGGCTTCAGGAAAACTTAATTTTTTCCTCATGCTGCAGAAATGGATTCAAGCAATTTTTGGAAATAAAATCAATAATACCTTCAGGTAGTTAAATCTCAATATTGGAGAGAAGTGTTAAATTAACAACTGTTTCTATATGATATATAACAATTACTCTTTTATTTGTGGTTTCAATTTTTGATTATTATTTGGCTGAATATAGAAAATAGGTTAAAGCAAGACTTTAAAGATATTTTCCTTAAAAAAATTCTCTGGACTCTGATTTCAACTTACAAAACGAATACATAAAAGTTAATTTCACTAATATTGATTTGAACAATATTAAGTCATCCTGGAATGTAAAGTCAAGTGGGCCTTAGAAAGCATCACTATGAACAAAGCTAGTGGAGCTGATGGAATTCCAGTTGAGCTATTTCAAATGCTAAAAGATGATGCTGTTAAAGTGTTGCACTCAATATGTCAGCAAAATTGGAAAACTCAGCAGTGGCCACAGGATTGGAAAAAGTCAGTTTTCATTCAAATTCCAAAGAAAGGCAATGCCAAAGAACGCTCAAACTACTGTACAATTGCACTCATCTCACGTGCTAGTACAGTAATGCTCAAAATTCTCCAAGCCAGGCTTCAGCAATATGTGAACTGTGAACTTCCAGATGTTCAAGTTGGTTTTAGAAAAGTCAGAGGAACCAGAGATCAAATTGCCAACATCTTCTGGATCATCCAAAAAGGAAGAGAGTTCCAGAAAAGTATCTATATCTGCTTTATTGACTATGCCACAGCCTTTGACTGTGTGGATCACAATCAACTGTGAAAAATTCTGAAAGAGAAGAGAATACCAGACCATCTGACCTGCCTCTTGAAAAACCTATATGCAGGTCAGGAAGCAACAGTTAGAAGTGGACATGGAACAACAGACTGGTTCCAAATAGGAAAAGGTATACTTATACTTCAAGGCTGTATATTGTCACCCTGCTTATTTAACTTCTATGCAGAGTACATCATGAGAAACGCTGGTCTGGAAGAAACACAAGCTGGAATCAAGATTGCTGGGAGAAATATCAATAACCTCAGATATGCAGAGGACACCACCTTTATGGCAGAAAGTGAAGAGGAACTAAAGAGCCTCTTGATGAACATGAAAGAGGAGAGTGAAAAAGTTGACTTAAAGCTCAGCGTTCAGAAAACAAAGATCATGGCATTTGGTCCCATCACTTCATGGGAAATAGATAGGGAAACAGTGGAAACAGTGTCAGACTTTATTTTGGGGAGCTCAAAAATCACTGCTGATGGTGATTGCAGTCATGAAATTAAAAGACACTTACTCCTTGGAAGGAAAGTTATGACCAATCTAGATAGTATATTCAAAAGCAGAGACATTACTTTGCCGACTAAGGTCCGTCTAGTCAAGGCTATGGTTTTTGCAGTGGTCATTTATAGATGCGAGAGTTGGACTGTGAAGAAAGCTGAGCACTGAAGAATTTATGTTTTTGAACTGTGGAGTTGGAGAAGACTCTTGAGAGTCCTTTGGACTGCAAGGAGATCCAACCAGTCCATTCTAAAGCAGATTTGTCCTGGGTGTTCTTTGGAAGGAATGATGCTAAAGCTGAAACTCCAGTACTTTGGCCACCTCATGTGAAGAGTGAATTCATTGGAAAAGACTCTGATGCTGGGAGGAATTGGGGGCAGAAGGAGAAGGGGACAACAGAGAATGGGATGGCTGGATGGGATCACTGACTCGATGGACATGAGTTTGAGTGAATTCCAGGATTTGGTGATAGACAGGGAGATCTGGCATGCTGCCATTCATGGGGTCACAGAGAGTCGGACCCGACTGAGTGACTGAACTGAACTGAACTGAATGGGGTTTCCCAGGTGAGACTAGTGGTAAAGAATTGGCCTGCCAATGCAGGAGTTTTGAGTGAGGCAGATTTGATCAGAGGAGGGCATGGCAACCTATGCCAGTATTCTTGCCTGGAGAATCCTATGGACAGAGTAGCCTGACAAGCTAAATTCCATAGGGTCACAGAATGTCAGACACAACTGAAGCCTGCATGCACATCATTAATGTTCAACATTTTACTTAAAAAATAGCAGTACTATATGGATTATCTAATGATTAATATACCATACAAACATATAAAATGATTATAATGTTGTTTTGTCTAATGTTCTGATAATATATTTGGCAACTAAACACAAATTGGGTTGCAAAGAGTTGGATACAACTGATGCACTTTAGCACACACACATGGCAAACTTAAATTATAGTTATTTATACTAGGAATTCTATAAATTTGTTGATAAAACATTCATGTACGGGGAAAATCAGTCTTAGACAAGATCTCCTGAAATATAAAATTATTCAGACTACAGTGGCTGCTTCAGTTGAGATCATAATCTTTGTCCCTTCCCAGACATGGGGCTTCAAAACTATAGATAGTTTGAACTGAACTGGCCTCTGGGAGTTAAGAGGTGAACTGGTATTTGTTTAGAAGAGTCCTTCCTTCTCAGTGTCAGGTAAGATGACAGTTTAAGAGAAGTTAAGTATGTATTATTTATAGTTGTGTCTGTTATTTTCTTTCATTTAAAGCTGTTCTATAATGGCTTTAAAAATCCTGAACCAAGTCTAATTGTAAATATTATATAAATATTTCTTCTTATCATTTTAAATTATACTTCGCTAAACATTCAAAATGTTTACAAAATCTTAATCTTGAAAAGTTTATGAAATCTGTTATAACACTAAAGTTTGCTTTTGACAAACTTTATTTTATAACTTATGTCTTCAATAACATCATTATCATTCTAGAATATCACAGAACAAAAAGAATGAAAATCTAGGGTGAATTTTTTAAATAATAAAGCAAATATTAAACTTTGAATGATTATATCTTAAAATCAATATAAAATAATAAAACTATGATACAGTGACATTTACTTTTGCAAAAGATATTAAAAACTATTGTTAATTAAGAAGGTAAAATTTTGGAGTGACTATTGTATTACTAATAAAAGTATTGACCCTATGAACTACAAAACAAAAAAAATCAAAGGGTGTTTTCTTTTGTACAAGAATATATTTCAACAAATAATTTCTCTTGAATGTCTATCTCTTTATTTAAAAAAGATCTGCATAATATCTTACTGAAAATTAAATGATCATTTAATTTAGGACTTATAATCAGGATATGTAGTATATTTTGTTATGCTTTATTGAGGAAAATACTTCTAAATTTGATATATTAGTGTAACTTCACAGGTTAAAAATAAATTTATGTAAATCTACACTTTAGACAAGGTTAAACTATGAGAAAAAACTTTTCAAAACATTGAAAGTGAAGGTCTCTTAGTCGTGTCTGACTCTTTGTGACCCCATGGACCAGACAGTCCATGGAATTCTCCAGGCCAGAATACTGGAGTGGATAGCCTTTCCCTTCTTCAGTGGAATTTCCAGACCTGGGAATCAAACCAGGGTCTCCTGCACGGCAGGTGGATTCTTTACCAAATGAACTATCAGGGGATCTCAAATGTTGACATCGTATAAAGTAAAAAAGTTAACACAGGATTAGGAAAAGGAAAGGACAGCTGTAGCAATTAACTACTTTAGGGAAAGAGTCAATGGATATACAAAACATATAAGCAAGGGCATTTGCTGATTTTTTTTTTTTCCTAGTGAACTGAAAGAAAATGAATTCACTCAGTCGTGTCTGACTCTTTGTGACCCCAAAGACTATAGCCTGCCAGATTGCTTCATCTATGGGATTTTCTAGGCAAGAATACTGGAGTGGGTTGCCTTTTTTTCTAGTAGGAAAAAAAAAAAAAACCTAAACTAAAATGACTGTCCATTAACAGGGAAATAACACATAAAATATGACCTTATTGATATGTGATATTATTCAGTCATTATAATAAAGGAGCAATTCCATAAGTGTTTTTGTGAAAAAATCTTTACAAATTAATGTTCAGTGAAAGAAGTTGTAGCAAATACACACATTTGTCCCACAGGTATCTATCACACCCATACTATGTCCCAGGTGCTGTTCTAGGCTCCAGTGTCCCATTTATTTTGGAAACCAAAAAAAATAAATAAGAATTAACTTTAAAAATTTGTGTTCATATGTTTTAAATTGAAAGAATATGGAATGAAGCAAATAAATAGTACTTTTGAGAAATAGAAAAATTGGAATTGTGACAGACCAAATAAAACTATGTTCCTGTATTGTTTAAATATTTAAACATCAATTTTCCATTTCAAAGATCAGTTACCATGTTTTGGTAAAATAATAGCAGTGCTTCAACAACAGTTCAAATTTTAATTACCACATTATATTAAGTGTAATTAGTTGCATAAAGTAAAAACCTCACTATTAGCTTTTCAGTCCACACACCATGTAAATAACAGATGCACAACATGATCAGTGACCAACCATGCCACTTCTTTCAAAGTCTGCCAATGGCTGGTCACTATAAATCTGTTATTCTGACAGCAAAGCCCATAGTTGTGCTGATTGCTTGTCTCATAGTGATAAACTCATGTGAAATTTACAAAAATCAGTAGTAGAATGAAGTAATTGGCTGAAAAAAGTGAAAATGTGGCAAAAAAAATGAAAAGTGTTAATACTGAAAAAGGGACAATATAAATGAAATGGAAATGGAAATATAGAAGAATTATGGAGCTATTGGATGTTGCAATCACTCTGAAGACTCTGTATATGCAGTCAGAAATCTTAGTGAAGGCAAATTTAGAGGCATAACGAGAAAAGTGGCTGCAATGTAAAAGATAATATTATCCCAGTATAGGTAACACCAACACCAACAAAATCTTTATATTAAAGGAACGGTTGGGGAAATCTCACAATATTAAAAGGGTGAAGTTTGACCTTTGATCTGTTTTTGTATGACTTCTGAACTAAGAAAATATTTTTCTTTTCTTTTTCACACCTTTAAAGGAGTCACAAGAAGGAAGAGGGGGTGAAGGAGGAGAAATGCGCTCATGACCTGCCAATAATGCTTTGATAATCATATTACAAAAGAACTTGAAAGAAAAAGAAAGTTCATGGCTCAGTCATGTCTGACTCTTTGAGGCCCCATGAACTTTAGCCTGCCAGGCTCCTCTGTTCATGGAATTCTTCTCCAGGCAAGAATACTGGAGTAGGTTGCTATTTCCTTCTCCAGGAGGGATTGAACCCAGGGCCTCCTGCGTTGCAGGCAGATTCTTTACCATTTGAGCTACTAGGAAAGCCCCATGAAAAGACTTTAATGGCAGTGTAAATAATCTGCACATTTTAAACAACAAAGAACCATTGAACTGTCTCTTGAAGAAAAAGGTACGGAGGGGATGCATGATGGGCCTGCTGGATTTACATGCTTACTGTGACCACTTAGAACTCATATATTCACACCTATACTGTTGGTACAGCTCTTATCGTTTCATGTGGTGATCAGAAACGTTAATCAAAGGTCAAAGTTCTCAATATCTCTCTGCCTAAAGCTAGATATGTGTCTCAATTTGAAAACCCTTGCTTTTATAAAATGAGTATACTGCTGAGATGATATATTAGTTTTACTGCCAAAGGCACAGGCACATAAAATCTGAAACAGTAAATTACCACTTCTCTAGGAGTATTTGTAAGTTTGAAAGATAACCAAGACTAAATCTTATGTGGAGTACTGAATATGCCACACAGAAATGTATTATGTTCATATTTTGTAAGATTATTTTAAGAGCAACTGGATTACATAAGCTGCAGGAAAAGCCCTGAAACTTAGCTGTCAGAACTAATATTGTAGATTCTGGGATAAAGATTTTCACACTTCAGCCTTTTACTGTAAAAGAAAACACAATATTATTGGCATATTCTATCTTATTACCATCAGCATTTTAGCCTTAATTTTCACATTTTATGTGGCTAACCTTCTCATACAGATATATTTAACCTTTTTCTATAAAAAATGAAGAACTTAAATTTATGAAGAGTGTCTGATGTGTACAACAGCATAAATTAAATTCTGTTCTGAGGGGTACATTTTAAATACTGACTCAGTTCAGTTCAGTTCAATTGCTCAGTCGTGTCCGACTCTTTGTGGCCCCATGAATCACAGCACGCCAGGCTGTCCAACTACTGGTCAGATTAACCTCTGAAATATTATGCCCATATTATAGGACTTATATGTGCAATTTCATGTCTTTAAAGTGCCAACTTTTCACTTTTCTGAAACAAAGAAATAAAATTTTGACCTATATTTTCTGCATAAGTCTTAGATGTAAGGAATGAGGTTGCAACTTAAAATTTTAAACTGGCTTGAGATTAGAGGATGGAAAGAAAGGTGTATGCAAGAAGCCAGAAACCCCAGAGATGAGGAAGCCTAAGCTTCCTGGTAGCTCAGCCAGTAAAGAATCTGCCTGCAATGCAGAAGACCGTGGATTGATCCCTGGTTCAGGAAGATCCCCTGCAGAAGAGGTAGACTACCCCCTCCAGTATTCTTGGGCTTCCCTGGTTGCTCAGATGGTAAAGAATCTACTTGCAGTGTGGGAGACCTGGGTTTGATCCCTGGGTTGGGAATATCCCCTGGAGATGGGGACAACTACCCACTCCAGTATTCTTGCCTGGACAAGAATTCCACAGACAGAAAACTCTATAGACAGAGAAGCCTAGCAGGTTACAATCCATGGAATCACAAAGAGTCGGACATGACTGAGTGAATTTCATGTTTACAAGTAGCAATTATCTTGGAGAAGGGGGTCTTAAATTACTGTGATAACTTTGAAGATGGAAGAAAGGATGTGGATCATGATAAAAAAAACAAAAAAAACAATAGTAATCATTCTGCCACAGATAGTTTGGATATTTAATGGTTAGAGATTTTAACTTACTGACATGGAATAGCCATACACCCACCCCTCCTCCAACCAGCACACACACATGAAATAAATAATTTAACATTTCCAAGTAATCAATACTATGCTTTGGTGGGAATGGCACCCCACTCCAGTACTCTTACCTGGAAATTTTCATGGAGGGAGGAGCCTGGTAGGCTGCAGTCCACGGGGTCGCTGAGGGTTGGACACGACTGACTGACTTCACTTTCACTTTTCACTTTCATGCATTGGAGAAGGAAATGGCAACCCACTCCAGTGTTCTTGCCTGGAGAATACTAGGGATGGCGGAGCCCAATGGGCTGCCGTCTGTGGGGTCGCACAGAGTTGGACACGACTGAAGCGACTTAGCAGCAGCAGCAGCAGCAGACAATGCTATATTATAAAAAATGTTGTATCTCTAATCTTATTTTAACTCATTTTTATTTTTCAATTTTGCAATTCTTTGAGATGAGTTTGTTTGCCTTGGAAAGTGAAAGAAAGAAATAAAGTGATGCCATTCAGTCTTGTCCAACTCTTTGTGACCCCATGGACTGTAGCCTACCAGGCTCCTCCGTCCATGGGATTTTCCAGGCAAGGGTACTGGAGTGGGCTGCCATTTCCTTCTCCAGGGGATCTTCCCAACCCAGAGATTGAAACCAGGTCTCCTGCCTTGCAGACAGATGCTTTACCATCTGAGCCACAGTTAAAAGAGTCAGAAATTTCATCTTTCTGATAATCTAACTTTGCATCATTAGGCTGTACTAACACATTATTAGGGTTAAAATGATAGCATTTTTTTTATGCTCTTGATATTGCTGATGGGGCACTGGCACCTGCTATATCCCAAAACTCTAAGTACTTTGAGAAAAGACTACAATAAAACAGTTGCTTTTCAACCACACAAGAAAATATAAAGGGAGAAGACACAGAAATTGGGTTCAAAAAGCAAGTATCAGAAGAAAATCAGTAAAATAATTGCTAACATACAGAAAAATAATTCATCTGGATTTTTTATGCAACAAAAATTGACACACACAAATGTATTCTCAATAACATGTCCTGTCATTCAAGATTCAAGGTGATTAAAGCTGAGAATTAGATGTTTTTTCTTGGTAGAAATTTTAAGTTCAGATTTGATCTCTGATCTAAACTGGAATTTCAGGAAGTATCCCATGAAAGACATGCAAAGGAATAAGAGCATCTTGAAATAAGTAAAAAGTAGGTTCTCAAAGGTTAGACAAAACAAAAGAATGTTTTGCAAGAGGCAGAAATGAAAGTTTGAGTCCAACTGTAAAAGGATGAAAATAAAAACAGAAAAATAATAACAAAGCATATGAAAATCAGGGGAGAAACAAACTGAGTCAGAGAGGAAATAATATCCTATGGTTAAAGCTGAAAAAATCTCGAAAATAAGGTGGAATAAAAATCAAGAGAGAGAAGTTAGTATTCCTCGCTCCTGAATTCCTATATACTGAAATATATGAAAAAATAGATGCATGTTACATACAGTAGTACAGTCTCATATATTGGAAACCAGATGGTTATTCCAGTTATGGAATTAATGTTGCCCACAAATGAATGTTTCATTTGAAATCAGATGGCCTCACTTCAGGCATCTTTTCTATCCCATATGAGTTTACAGTAAGAGATAAAGATCCCAACCAAACTATTTAATCCAAGGGTTCTTGAGTAATGTAATGAAAGTTTCATGTAATGAAAATGAAAACTGTAGCTGATGCAGATGTCCAGACGATGAGGCTGCTTGTATCAGGGCTCACAGACTCTCTTTTAGCTCCAGCTATTACTCACTCTCAAGTTCACACAAAATGGGGAAGAACACCTGACTCTTCCAAAAGTAGAAGACAAATCTCTTTACTCTTTATAAGATCCAATGAGAAATGTCCTTGTAAGGATGTGATACTCACATGGGCTTAGGCTTCGGTCATATGGTTTATCCTTGGATCAGGTTCCTCTCAACTGGAATGTACTGACTTAGAGTTGAATAGATAAAGAGAAAAAAAAATCATATTAAAGATACAGGTCTTTTCCACATAAAATAGATCTCATGTTGACCAGACAGGTATCAAAGTCTAATGCTATGTCTTTTTTTTTTTTAATACTTTATTCTACATTACAATACTGTATTTGTTTTGCCATACATTGACATGAATCAGCCACAGGTGTACACGATCTCCCAATGCCAAAGCCCCCTCCCACCTCCCACCCCATATCATCTCCCTGGATCATCCCGTACACCAGCCCCAAGCATCCTGTATCCTGTATTGAACATAGACTGACGCTTCACTTCTTACAAGATAATATACATGTTTCAATGCCATTCTCCCAAATCATCCCACCCTCTCCTTCTCCCTCAGAGTCCAAAAGTCCGTTCTATACCTCTGTGTCTCTTTTGTTGTCTCACATACAGGGTCATCATTACTATCTTTCTAAATTTCATATATATGTGTCAGTATACTGTATTGGTGTTTTTCTTCCTGGCTTACTTCACTCTGTCTTATTGATAAACTCAGAAACGGAAAATTAATCCTGGCCTGAACTTTACTTCTGAAATTTGTCATAAGATTATCTAGTCATTAGAGTTTACATCGAAAGAAATATATGACAGTTAATTGCTCAGTCTGTAACACTAAACTCAGATACTATATCCCACACATTCTAAGGATTAGACTTTCAGCATGTTATTTCAGCATGTTATAAATCAAGATGGTTTTTATTTAAAATGGGAATCTCAGTAAAGTCTATTTAATGAGGTTTTGTGATAAATAAATGAGAAAATGTTTGAAAGCACTTCACACAGAAATTTGCTTAGAGTTAGCATTTTCTCAATAAGACATTGTATGTAGAAGGGTAATTTAAATTCAAAGATAACAGAAAACATTGGTAGGATGTAGAAAAAGTACAATATAAGCATTTTGAAAAAGTATATACAGTGAAAACATCAGGTTCAAAATTCTATTTCCAAATGTCTTAATCACAAAGATTAAATTTTTAAAAAATACTGTGGCATGTTCATGTAAAAAAATATTACAGAAATAAATTTCACAATTAAAACTTCAGTGAATAAAAAGAGTATTTTTCCTATGTTTATTTTAATCCTACACTTCCATTCAATAAATGCAAACAAACTAGAGGCTAGCCATTTTATGATTAACTCATCATTTCTGTGTTTCCTTGGATATTTTTGGATCTACTAAAATTTCAATTTGAATTGAAAGGTTTAAATTTCATCTACTGAAGATCTAGTTCCTTTTGCCTGCTTTTCCCTGAAAGAACATCTATATTTGTTGGGAAGGGCTGTTTGTATATGGCACCAGGGTATCCAATGCTCACTTGTAATTTGTGCATGTTGAGTTTCTTTCACTGTAGCGTGTAATTCCCATTGTCTCTCAGTTGGCATTAATCTTTGAAAACCAAGACTGGTCCAGCTATTGCACCTTCTCAGTATATTTTTAAACCTTGAGTTCTTCCTGCCAGAAGTTCAAAAATCATTTTGTCCAGAAGTTCAAGAACATTTGTGGTCCAACTACCTTTAATTAAGCCTTTTGAAACTTCCTTAGAACACTGGAAATGTTGGCTGACCTCCCCACACAACCCAGTGGAACATAGGCATATCTTCTCAGCTCTCTCCATATAAACTCCAGGGGCCACTGTGGTTCTATTGCTTTTGTGTTGCACTGGATGTCATTTTCTCTACTAGGATTATGGTCTCCATCAAATAAGTCTAGGGAATGCTTGGATTCTGACTCATGTCAAGCATCCTCCCACTACATGATTGAGTATTCTGAGAAAAGTCTAATCAAAGCAAAACCAGAGACAGAGTTTGTTAAGGTGCTTTGGGGCAATTATTCTAGATTTTTCACATCTTTCTGCCATCAATCTTTTCCTAACTGTACCATCATGTGACATACTTTAACTCACTTACCTCATGTGAACTGTGATTAAGTTGTGATAAGTTGTTACAAGTTCTACAATCAAAAGTATGTGTACCACAAAACACATATTTGGAAATTTGAATTCTTTCTTGAATAACTTCAGTAAATATGAAATAGTATAAAAAGAGAAGAAAGCAATATAACAAATTTGAATCTGCAATTGAAAATGTTCTTTTTTTTATATATTCAAGCTCAAGTAGGTAAAGGTGTTACAATTTAAGATTAGATATTTGCCATATGTAACAGATGTCCCTAGTCTAACTAGCTTAACAGAATTTAGATCTTTATCAGAAAAGCTTAATCCTCATGAGATCACTTTAAATTTGCTCTAAATCATTTGGTTGTTCACAAGGGATTTTTAATCTCAACATGTAACTCATGTAACTGTTTTCTCTTTTCCTTCTCTAGTTCACTTTTGTTAACTAACTTTAGATGCCTCAGTTCAGTTCAGTCACTCAGTCATGTCCAACTGTTTGTGACCCCATGAATGGCAGCACGCAAGGCCTCCCTGTCCATCACCAACTCCTGGAGTTCACATAAACTCATGTCCAGTGAGTTGATGATGCCGTCCAGCCATCTCATCCTCTGTTGTCCTCTTTTCCTCCTGCCCCCAATCCCTCCCAGTTTCAGACACTTTTCCAATCAGTCAACTCTTCACGTGAGTTGGCCAAAGTATTGGAGTATCAGATTTAGGATCAGTCCTTCCAATGAACATCCAGGACTAATCTTCTTTAGAATGGACTGGTTGGATCTCCTTGCAGTCCAAGGGACTCCCACAGTTCAAAAGCATAAATTCTTCAGTGCTCAGCTTTCTTTATAATCCAAATTTCACATCCATACATGACAACTGGAAAAATCATAGCCTTGACTAGACATACCTTTGTTGGCAAAATAATGTTTCTGCTTTTGAATATGCCATCTAGGTTGATTGTAACTTTCCTTCCAAGGAGTAAGTGTCTTTTAATTTCATGGCTGCAGTCACCATCTGCAGTGATTTTGGAGCCCCCCAAAATAAATTCTGACACTGTTTCCACTGTTTCCCCATCTATTTCCCATGAAGTGATGGGACCAGATGCCATGATCTTCATTTTCTGAATGTTGAGCTTTAAGCCAACATTTTACATTCTCCTCTTTAACTTTCATCAAGAGGCTTTTTAGTTCCTCTTCCTTTCTGCCATAAGAGTGGTGTCATCTGTATATCTGAGGTTATTGATATTTCTCCTGGCAATCTTGATTCCAACTTTTGCTTCTTCCAGCCAAACGTATTTTTATGATATACTCTGCATATACGTTAAATAAGCAGGGTGACAATATATAGCCTTGACGTACTCCTTTTCTTATTTGGAAACAATCTGTTGCTCCATGTCCCAGAGGCTTCCAATTCAAAGTTAATCTATGGACTAGCAGTGTCAATACCATGTAGAAATATTTTTCAGTTTCATAATCTGAGATCCTACCTCAGACACAAACAGAATCTTCAATTTCAATAAAATCACCAGGTGATTCACAGGTATGTTAGAGTTTGCAAAGAACTGGATTAGATGACAAAACTGGAATGTATGTACTCAGTGACTAATCTAATGCCACGAGAGCTGATGCATGTTACTTGTACTGCATGGGCTGGCTTCCTGTTTATGTTCACACTGAAGCTGCACATGTTCAATGCTAATAAGGCTGGTGTTTGCTCCTAGGGTAGTGTCAAGCCACTGCCAATGTCACTGTAGAACCATCTCTTATCAAACTTCAGACACAAAACCAGTGTTGTTGATATTGTGTGCTAAAATAATGTTTACATATTTTCTTATTCTCAAATTCTTACTGAAGCTACTGTACCATAGAACTGAAAACCATGAATCAAAATTAAATATTCAGAGCATAATATGAGTGACAGATACTGTATTTTATTTAGAAATATGCCCATTCAGAAAAAGTCTGATTTTGTTAAGAACGATATTGCATAGGAACCTGGAATGTTAGGTCAATGAAACAAGGTTAACTGGATGTAGTAAAGCAGGAGATGGCAAGAGTGAACATCGAAAATTTAGGAATCAATGAACTAAAATGGACGAGAATGGACATTCAATACAGACGACCATCATGTCTACTACTGTGGGCAAAAATCACTTAGAAGAAATGAAGTAGGCCTCATAGCCAACAAAAGAGTCCAAAATGTAGTACTTGGGTGCAACTTCAAAAATAACAGAATGATCTCTGCTCTTTTCCAAGGTAAACCATTCAATATCACAGAATCCAAGTCAATGCCCCAACCATTAATGTCAAAGAAGCTGAAGTTGAATGATTCTATGAAGACCTACAAGAACTTCTAGAACTAACACCCCCAAAAGATATTCTTTTTATTATAGAGGTCTGGAATGCAAAAGTAGGAAGTTGAAATATACCTGGACTGACAGGAAAGTTTGGTCTTGGAGTACAAAATGAACCAGGACAAACGTTAACAGTTTTGCCAAGAGAATGCATAACATAAGGCAAAGACTGTCTCCCAGCTACACAAGAGAAGACTCTACACATGGATATCACCAGACAATCAACACCAAAATCAGCTTGATTATATTATTTGTAGCCGATTATTGAGGTAATCCATACAGTCAGTAAAAACAAGACGAGGAGCTAACTCTGGCTTAGCTCATGAACTGCTAATTGCTAAATTCAGACTTAAATTGAAGAGAGTAGGGAAAACCACTAGACCATTCAGTTCAGTTCAGTTCAGTTCAGTCACTCAGTCGTGTCCGACTCTTTGCGACCCCATGAATCACAGTATGCCAGGCCTCCCTGTCCATCACCAACTCCCGGAGTACACTCAAACACACATCCATTGAGTCGGTGATGCCATCCAACCATCTCATCCTCTGTCGTCCCCTTCTCCTCCTGCCCCTAATCCCTCCCAGCATCAGAGACTTTTCTAATGAGTCAACACTTCGCATGAGGTGGCCAAAGTACTGGCGTTTCAACTTTAGCATCATTCCTTCCAAAGAACACCCAGGACTGATCTCCTTTAGAATGGACTGGTTGGATCTCCTTGCAGCCCAAGGGACTCTCAAGAGTCTTCTCCAACACCACAGTTCAAAAGCATCAGTTCTTCGGTGCTCAGCTTTCTTCACAGTCCAACTCTCACATTTATACATAAACACAGGAAAAACCATAGGCTTGACTAGACAGACCTTTGTTGGCAAAGTAATGTCTCTGCTTTTCAATATACTATCTAGGTTGGTCATTACTTTCCTTCCAAGGAGTAAGCATTTTTTAATGTCATGGCTGCAATCACCATCTGTAGTGATTTTGGAGCCCCCCAAAACACACTCTGTTTCCACTGTTTCCCCATCTATTTCCCATGAAGAAATGGGACCAGATGCCATGATCTTTGTTTTCTGAATGTTGAGCTTTAAGCCAATTTTTTCACTCTCTTCTTTCACTTTCATCAGGAGGCTTTTTAGTTCCTCTTCTTTTCTGCCATAAAAGTGGTGTCATCTGCAAAGCTCATGTTATTGATATTTCTCCTAACAATCTTGATTCCAGCTTGTGCTTCTTCCAGCCTAGCGTTTCTCGTGATGTACTCTTAATATAAGTTAAATAAGCAGGGTGGCAATATACAGCCTTGACGTACTCCTTTTCCTATTTGGAACCAGTCTGTTGTTTCAAGTCCACTTCAGACTGTTGCTTCCTGGCCTTCATATAGGTTTCCGAAGTGGCCAATCAGGTGGTCTGGTAGTCTCATCTCTTTCAGAATTTTCCACAGTTTATTGTGATCCACACAGTCAAAGGCTTTGGCCTAGTCAATAAAGCAGAAATAGATGTTTTTTTCTGGAACCCTCTTGCTTTTTCAATGATCCAGTGGATGTTGGCAATTTGATCTCTGGTTCCTCTGCCTTTTCTAAAACCAGCTTGAACATCTGGAAGTTCATGGTTCATATATTGCTGAAATCTGGCTTGGAGAATTTTGAGCATTACTTTACTAGTGAGATGAGTGCAACTGTGAAACAGTTTGAGCATTCTTTGGCATTGCCTTTCTTTGGGACTGGAATCAAAACTGACCTTTTCCAGTGTCCTGTGGCCACTGCTGAGCTTTCCAAATTTGCTGATATATTGAGTGCTGTTTAAGGCTTTGAAATATCTCAACTGGAATTCCATCACCTCCACTAGCTTTGTTCATAGTGATACTTTCTAAGGCCCACTCAACTTCACATTTCACAATGTCTGGCTCTAAGTAAGTAATCACACCATCATGATTATCTTGGTCATTAAGATATTTTTTGTACAGTTCTTCTGTGTATTCTTGCCACTTCTTCTTAATAGCTTCTGCTTCTGTTAGGTCCATACAATTTCTGTCCTTTATCGAGCCCATCTTTGCATGAAATGTTCCCTTGGTATCTCTAATTTTCTTGAAGAGATCTCTAGTCTTCCCCATTCTGTTCTTTTCCTCTAATTCTCTGCATTGATCACTGAAGAAACCTTTCTTATCTCTTCTTTCTATTCTTTGGAACTCTGCATTCAGATGCTTATATCTTTCCTTTTCTCCTTTGCTTTTCACTTCTCTTCACAGCTATCTGTAAGGCCTCCCAAGACAGCCATTTTGCTTTTTTGCATTTCTTTTCCACGGAGATGGTCTTGATCCCTGTCTCCTGTACAATGTCACGAACCTCCATCCATAGTTCATTAGGCACTCTATCTATCAGATCTAGTCCCTTAAATCTATTTCTCACTTCCATTGTATAATCATAAGCGTTTTGATTTAGGTCATAACTGAATGGTCTAATGGTTTTCCATACTTTCTTAAATTTCATTCTGAATTTGGCAATAAGGAGTCATGATCTGAGCCACAATCATCTCCCGATCTTGTTTTTGCTGACTGTATAGAGCTTCCCCACCTTTGGCTTCAAAGAATATAATCAATCTGATTTCAGTGTTGACCATCTGGTAATGTCCATATGTATAGTCTTGTCTTGTGTTGTTGGAAGAGGGTGTTTGCTATGACCAATGTGTTCTCCTGGCAAAACTCTATTAGTGTTTACCCTGCTTCATTCTGTATTCCAAGGCCAAATTTGACTGTTACTCCAGGTGTTTCTTGACTTCCTACGTTTTCATTCCTGTCCTCTCTAATGAAAAGGACATCTTTTTGGGGTGTTAGTTCTAAAAGGTGTTGTAGACTTTCATGGAACCATTCAACTTCAGCTTCTCTAGCATTACTGGTTGGGGCATAGACTTGGATTACTGTGATACCGAGTGATTTGCCTTGGAAATGAACAGAAATCATTCTGTTGTTTTTGAGACTGCATCCAAGTACTGCATTTTGGACTCTTTTGTTGAGCATGATGGCTACTCCATTTCTTCTAAGGGATTCTTGCCCTCAGTTGTTGATATAATGGTCATCTGAGCTAAATTTACCCATTCTAATCCATTTTACTTCGTTGATTCCTAGAATGTTGACGTTCACCCTTGTCATCTCCTTTTTGACTACTTCCAATTTGCCTTGGTTCATGAACCTGACATTCCAGGTTCCTATGCAATATTGCTCTTTACAGCATCAGATCTTGCTTCTATCACCAGTCACATCCACAACTGGATATTGTTTTTTCTTTGGCTTCATCCCTTCATTCTTTCTGGAGTTATTTCTCCTCTGATGTCCAGTAGCATATTGGGCATGTACCAACATGGGAGTTCCTCTTTTAGTATCCTATCATTTTGCCTTTTCATACTGTTCATGGGGTTCTCAAGGCAAAAATACTGAAGTAATTTGCCACCCCTTCTCCAGTGGACCACATTCTGTCAGACCTCTCCACCACAACCCACCCATCTTGGGTGGCCCCATATGGCATGGCTTAGTTTCATTGCGTTAGACCAGGCTGTGGTCCATGTGATTAGATTGACTAGTTTTCTGTGATTATGGTTTCAATGTGTCTGGCCTCTGATGCCCTCTCACAACACTTACTGTCTTCTTGGATTTCTCTTACCTTGGACGAGGTGTATCTCCTCACTACCACCCCTTCTGACCTTGAATGTGCAGTATCTGCTCTCGGCCCTTGATATTTGTATCTAAATAGTATTTGACCTAAATCAAATCCCTTATGATTATGGAGTCGAAGTGAGAAATAGATTGAAGAGACTAGATTTGATAGACAGAATTCCTGAAGAACTATGGATGGAGGTTCATAACATTGTACAGGAGGCACTGATCAAAATCATTATCATGAAAAATAAATGCAAAAAGCCAAAATGGTTGTCTGAGGAAGCCTTACAGCTATCTGAGAAAAGAAGAGAAGCTAAAGGCAAAGAAGAAAAGGAAATATATATCCATCTGGATGCAAAGTTCCAAACAATAACAAAGAGAGATAAGAAAGTCTTCCTAAGTGATCAATGCAAAGAAATAGAGGAAAACAATACAATGGGAAAGAGTAGAGAACTCTTCAAAAAAATTAGAGATATCAGGGAAATATTTCATGTAAAAATGGGCATAATAAAGGACCAGACATTATGGATCTAACAGAAACAAAAGATATTAAGAAGAAGTGGTAAGAATACACAGAAGAAATACACAGAAGAACTATACAAAAAAAAATCTTAATAATGAACATAACCACAATGGTGTGATCACTCACCTAGAGCAAGACACACTGAAGTGTAAAGTCAAGTGGACCATAGGAAGCACCAATACAAACAACGCTAGTGGAGATGATGGAATTCTAGTTGAACTACTTCAAATCCTAAAAGACAATGCTGTGAAAGTGTTGCACTCAATATGCCAGTAAATTTGGAAAACTCAGCAGTGGCCACAGGATGGAAAAAGTCCAGTTTTCATTCCAATTCCAAAGAAAGACAATGCCAGAGAGTGCTCAAACGACCACACAGTTGTAGTTATCTCATATGCTAGCAAGCAAGGTTTCAACAATATGTAAGCCAAGAACTTCCAGATGTTCAAACTGGATTTAGAAAAGGAAGAGGAACAAAAAGATAAAATTGCCAATATCCATTGGATCATAGACAAAGCAAGAGAATTCCACAAAAACATCTTCTTCTGCTTCATTGACTACCTGAAAGCCTTTGATGGTGTGGATCACAATTGTGGAAAATTCTTAAAGGGATGGGAATACCAGACCAACTTACCTACCTCCAGAGAAATTTGTATGCAGGTCAGGAAGCAACAGTTAGAACTGGACATGAAACAGCAGACTGGTTCCATATTAGGAAAGGAGTACATCAAAGCTGTATATTATTATCCAGCTTATTTAACTTATATGCAGAGTACATCATGCAAAATACTAGGCTGGATGACAAACAAGCTGGAATTGAGACTTCAGGGAGAAATATCAATAACCTCAGATATGCAGATGACACCACCCTTATAGTAGAAAGTGAAGAGGAACTAAAAAATTTCTTGGTGAAAGTGGAGAGTGAAAAAGTTGGCTTAAAGCTTAACATTCAGAAAACGAAGGTCATGGCATCTGGTCCCATCACTTCATGGCAAATAGATGGGGAAACAGTGGAAACAGTGTCAGACTTTATTTTCTTGGGCTCCAAAATCACTGCAGATGGTGATTGCAGCCATTAAATTAAAAGACACTTGCTCCTTGGAAGAGAAGTTCTGACAAACCGAGACAGCATATCAAAAAGCAGAGACATTACTTTGCCAACAATGCTCCACATCGTCAAAGTTGTGGTTTTTCCAGCAGTCATGTACGGATGTAAGAAGGCTGAGCACTGAAGAAGTGATGATTTTGAACTTTGGTATTCCAGAACACCGTTGAGAGTCCCTTGGACCACAAATCAAACCAGCAAATCCTAAAGGAAATCAATCCTGAATAGTGACTGGAAGGACTGATGCTAAAGCTGAAGCTCCAAAGCTTTGGTCACCTGATGTGAAGAAATGATTCATTGGATAAGACCCTAATGTTGGAATATTGAAGGCAGGAGGAGAATTTGATGACAGAGGATCAGATGGTTGATAGTATAACTGACTTGACAGACGTGTTTCAGCAAATTCCAGGAGATAGTGATGGACAGGAAAGCCTGGCATGCTGTAGTCCAGGGGTCACAAAGACTGAGTGAATTAAATGAACCAAACAGAACAAATAAAGGCCAATCGTCTCTAAATCAGCTTAAATGTACTTTCTCTATTCGAAGGATGATTTCTTTCTCCAGAAGTCTCCCTGATATCAAAAACGTATTTTAGTCCTACTGATGTACCCAACCATTCTTAAATCCTAAATAGAGAGAAATATAAGATTCTAAGATCTCTAAATATCTTAGATATCTGAATTTTGCTGAAAGATGAGTGGAGATATTGACTTACGAAATTGATAGTTTGCTATTTTTTTTTTAATTTTAAAAGAAGAGTTTATTCTGACAGAAGGATTAGCATTTTAAATTTCGTAATGATGGCGTGTAATTTCTACAATTAGCATATATGATCTTTTATTTAAGAAAACAATCTAGCATTGTTACAAAAGACAAATTTAAATAAAAAATCTTATGTTGAGAATTTATCAAAATAAAAAAAATGGCTAATATATATCTCAGGGAAAAAGAAAAAGAAAATTATTTTATACTTAAAGTATGTAATAGTTTCAGAAGCAGAGATTGAATCAAAATACATATTTAAATTTTGAAAAGAATGATATGCCTTAAGACAGATTACATGCATTATAGTGATAGAAATTTTGAACAAGAAATGAGAAAGTGATATAAATCATAAAGATATATTAGTCAATTTTTAAAAAGTGGTTTCAGTGTCATTATAGAAAAATATAAATATATTTTCAGTGCAAAGAAGCTTTACATTTTACTTTGGTGCTACTCTTTATAACCTTGGTTTATGCAAAAATGTTTTTTCTTCCAGTGTCTTAACATGTTTAGATCTTCTTTATACTACTGGTGACACAAAGCCACATCAGCAACTAATGGTAGTCATTAAAAATATGTCAAAATTCTAAAATATCTGTACTGTAACATGATTCCAAATAATTTTTAGTGATTAAAGAGACACCAGCTTTCTTTGGCTTTCAGGATAGTATGACTAAATATCAAATGGAAAATTACTTTCTGTCTATCTATATTCCATAGTTTTTTCATTTGTTTAGAAAGTTTTTTAACAAAATAAAAGCACATAAAATATAAACAGAACACAAACTACAAATTTGTCATATAATGGAAATGAATAGAATACTTTTTCATGCTATTATCTTTGGTCCCATAATAGATGTGTAAACCTTTGATGAATGTGTGCATCCTAATGAAAAAATAAATTAGGAAGTTATTTTCATACTCGTGAGAAGATAACAGCAAATGAAACTACTTATAAAATATTATATGGTGAAAAATTGAAAGCATTCTCCCTAAAGTCAGGAACAAGACAAGGGTGCCCACTTTCACTGCTACTATTCAACATAGTTCTGGAAGTTTTGGCCACAGCAACCAGAGCAGAAAAAGAAATAAAAGGAATCCATATTGGAAAAGAAGTAAAACTCTCACTGTTTGCAGATGATATGATCCTCTACATAGAAAACCCTAAAGACTCCACCAGAAAATTACTAGAGCTAATCAATGAATATAGTAAAGTTGCAGGATATAAAATCAACACACAGAAATCCCTTGCATTTCTATACACTAATAATGAGAAAGTAGAAAAAGAAATTAAGGAAACAATTCCTTTCACCATTGCAATGAAAAGAATAAAATATTTAGGAATATATCTACCTAAAGAAACTAGACTTATATATAGCAAACTATAAAACACTGGTGAAAGAATTCAAAGAGGAGACTAATAGATGGATAAATATACCATGTTCATGGATCAGAAGAATCAATATAGTGAAAATGAGTATACTACCCAAAGAAATCTACAGATTCAATGCAATCCCTATCAAGCTACCAGTGGTATTTTTTACAGAGCTAGAACAAATAATTTCACAATTTGTAAGGAAAAAAAAAACTCAAATAGTCAGACAAATCTTGAGAAAGAAAAATGGAACTGGAGGAATAAACTTGCCTGACTTCAGGCTCTACTACAAAGCCAGTCATCAAGACAGTATGGTACTGACACAAAGACAGAAATATAGATCAATGGAACAAAAATAGAAAGTCTAGAGATAAATCCACACACCTATGGACACCTATCTTCGACAAAGGAGGCAAGAATATACAATGGAATAAGACAATCTCTTTAACAAGTGGTGCTGGGAAAACTGGTCAACCACTTGTAGAAGAATGAAACTAGATTACTTTCTAATACCACACACAAAACTAAACTCAAAATGGATTAAAGACCTAAATGTAAGACCAGAAACTATAAAACTCCTAGAGGAGAACATAGGCAAAACACTCTCTGACATAAATCACATCAGGATCCTCTATGACCCACTTCCCAGAATATTGGAAATAAAAGCAAAAATAAACAAATGGGACCTAATTAAAATTAAAAAATTCTGCACAACAAAAGAAACTATAAGCAAGGTGAAAAGACAGCCTTCTGAATGGGAGAAAACAATAGCAAATGAAGCAACTGACAAACAACTAATCTCAAAAATATACAAGCAACACATGCAGTTCAATTCCAGAAAAATAAATGACCCAATCAAAAAATGGGCCAAAGAACTAAATAGACATTTTTCCAAAGAAAACATACAGATGGCTAACAAACCCATGAAAACATGCTCAACATCACTCATTATCAGAGAAATGCAAATCACACCACAATGAAGTACCATTTCATGCCAGTCAGAATGGCTGCAATCCAAAAGTCTACAAGAAATAAATGCTGGAGATGGTGTAGAGAAAATGGAACTTTCTTATACTGTTGGTAGGAATGCAAACTAGTACAGCCACTATGGAGAACAGTGTGGAGATTCCTTAAAAAACTGGAAATAGAACTGCCTTATGACCCAGCAATCCCACTGCTGGGCATACACACTGAGGAAACCAGAATTGAAAGAGACATGTGTACCCCAATGTTCATTGCAGCATTGTCTATAGTAGCCAGGACATGGAAGTAACCTAGATGTCTATCAGCAGATGAATTGATAAGAAAGTCATGGTACATATACACAATGAAATATTATTCAGCCATTAAAAAGAATACATCTGAATCAGTTCTAATGAGGTGGATGAAACTGGAACCGATTATACAGAGTGAAGTAAGCCAGAAAGAAAAACACCAATACAGCATACTAACACATATATATGGAATTTAGAAAGATGGGAACAATAACCGTATATGCGAGACAGCAAAAGAGACACAGATGTATAGCACAGACTTTTGGACTCTGTGGGAGAGGGAGAGGGTGGGATGATTTGGGAGAATGGCATTGAAACATGTATAATATCATGTAATAAAGGAATCACCAGTCTAGGTTCAATGCAGGATACAGGATGCTTGGGGCTGGTGCACTGGGATAACCCAGAGAGATGGTATGGGGAGGGAGGTGGGAGGGGGTTCAGAATTGGGAGCTCATATACACCCGTGACAGATTCATGTTGATGTATGGCAAAACCAATACAGTATTGTAAAGTAAAATAATAAAAAAAAAAATAATGTCCAAAATATATAAGAAGCACATATAGCTCAATAACAGAAATAAAAACATCCTGATCAAAAATGGACAGAAGACCTAATCAGACATTTCTTCAAGGAAGACATACAAGTAGCTAATAAAAAATGCTTAATATCACTAGTTATTAGAGAAATGCAAACCAAAACTACAATGAGGTATTATCTCACATCAGTCAGAATCAGTTCGGTTCAGTTCAGTTGAGTCACTCAGTTGTGTCCAACTCTTTGTGACCCCATGGACCACAGCACACCAGGCCTGCCTGTCGATTATCAACTCCTGATGTTTACACAAACTCATGTCAATTGAGTCGATGATGCCATCCAACCATTTCATCCTCTGTCATCCTCTTCTCTTCCTGCCTTCAATCTTTCTCAGCATCAGAGTCTTTTCAAGTGAGTCAGCTCTTTGCATCAAGTGGACAAAGTATCGGCGTTTCAGCTTCAATATCAATCCTTCCAATGAACACTCAGTACTGATTTCCTTTAGGATTGACTGGTAGGATCTGCTTGCATTCCAAGGAACATTCAAGAATCTTCTTTAAACCACAGTTCAAAGCATCAATTCTTTGGTGCTCAGCTTTCTCTATAGTCCAACTCTTACATCCATACATGACCACTAGAAAAACCATAGCCTTGACTAGATGAACCTTTGCTGGCAAAGTAATGTCTCTGCTTTTTAATATGCTGTCTAGGTTGATCATAACTTACCTTCCAAGGAGTAAGCATCTTTTAATTTCATGGCTGCAGTAATTCATCACCATCTGCAGTGATTTTGGGGCCCAAAAAAGTAAAGTCAGTCACTGTTTCCATTTTTTCCCCATGCCATGAAGTGATGGGACTAGATGCCATGATCTTCGTTTTCTGAATGTTGAGCTTTAAGCCAACATTTTTACTCTCCTCTTTCACTTTCATCAAGAGGCTCTTTAGTTTGTCTTCACTTTCTGCCATAAGGGTGGTCTCATCTACATATCTGAGGTTATTGATATTTCTCCCGCCAATCTTGATTCCAGCTTGTGCTTCTTCCAGCCAAGCATTTCTCATGACGTACTCTGCATAGAAGTTAAATAAGCAGAGTGACAAAATACAGCCTTGATGTACTCCTTTTCCTATTCAGAACTAATCTGTTATTCCATGTCCAGTTCTAACATGTTTCCTGACCTGCATACAGATTTCTTAAGAGGCCAGTCAAGTGGTCTACTATTCACACCTCTTTCAGAATTTTCCAGAGTTTGTTGTGATCCACACGGTCAAAGGCTATGGCATAGTCAATAAAGCAGAAGTAGATATTTCTCTGTAACTCTCTTGCTTTATTGATGATCCAGCAGATGTTGGCAATTTGATCTCTATTTCCTCTTCCTTTTCTAAATCCAGCTTGAACATCTGGAAGTTCACATTCATGTACTGCTGAAACCTGGTTTGGGAAATTTTGAGCATTACTTTACTAGTGTGTGAGATGAGTGTAATTGTGTGGTAGTCTGAACATTCTTTGGCATTGCCTTTCTTTGCAACTGGAATGAAAATTGACCTTTTCCAGTCCTGTGGCCACTGCTGAGTTTTCCAAATTTGCTGGCATATTGAGGACAGCACTTTCACAGCATCATCTTTTAGGATTTGAAACAACTCAATTGGAATTCAATCATCTCCACTAGCTTTGTTCTTAGTGATCCTTCCTAAGGTCCACGTGATTTCAAATTGCAGGATATTTGGCTCTAGGTGAGTGATCATAGCATCGTGGTTATCTGGATCATTAAGATCTTTTTTGTACAGTTCTTTTGTGTGCTCTTGCCACCTCTTCTTAATATTGTCTGCTTCTGTTAGGTCCGTACCATTTCTTTCCTTTATTGAGCCCTTCTTTGCATGAAGTGTTATCTTAGAATCCCTAATTTTCTTGAAGAGTTCTCTATTATTTCCCATTCTATTGTTTTCCTCTATTTCTTTGCACTGATCACTGAGGAAGGATTCCTTATCTCTCTTTGCTATTTTTTGGAACTCTGCATTCAAATGGTTATGTCTTTCCATTTCTCCTTTGCTTTTTGCTTCTCTTCTTTTCACAGCTCTTTGTAAGGTCTCCTCACACAGCCATTTTCCTTTACTGCATTTCTTTTTCTTAGGGAAGGTCTTTATCCTTGTCTCCTGTACAAGGACATGAACCTTCATCCATAGTTCATCAGGTACTCTGTCAGATCTAGTCCCTTAAATCTATTTGTCACTTTCACTGTATAGTTGTAAGGGATTTGATATAGGTCACATTGAATGGTCTAGTGGTTTTCCATATTTTCTTAAATTTAAGTCAGAATTTGGCAATAAGGATTTCATGATCTAGCCACAGTCTTGTTTTTGTGGACTGTATAGAGCTTTCCGTCTTCAGCTGCAAAGAATATAATCAATCTGATTTCACTATTGACCATCTGGTAATGTCCATATGTAGAGTCTTCTCTTGTGCTGTTGGAAGAAGGTGTTTGCTATGACCAGTGTGTTCTCTTGGCAAAACTCTATTAGCCTTTGCCCTGCCTCATTCTGTACACCAAGGCCAAATTTGCCTGTTATTCCAGTTGTTTCTTGACTTCCTACTTTTGCATTCTAGTTCCCTATAATGAAAAGAACATCTTTTGAGGGTGTTAGCTCTAAAAGGTCTTGTAGGTCTTCATAGAACCGTTCAACTTCAGCTTCTTCAGCATTACTGATTGGGACATAGACTTGGATTACTGTGATATTGAATGGTTTGCCTTGGAAATGAACAGATTGTTCTGTAGTTTTAGAGATTGCATCCAAGTATTGCATTTCAGACTTTTGTTTACTATGGCAGTTACTCTATTTCTTCTAAGGGAAATGTCCACAATAGTAGTAAAATGGTCATCTGAGTTAAATTCACCCATTCCAGTCCATTTTAGTTAGCTGATTCCAAAAATATCCACATTCACTCTTGCCATCTTCTGTTTGACCACTTCCAATTTTCCTTGATTCACAGACTTAACATTTCTGGTTCCTTGCAATATTGCTCTTTACAGCATCAGACCTTTCTTCTATCACCAGTCAAGTCCACAGCTGGGTGTTATGTTTGCTTTGGCTCTGTCTCTTCATTTTTTCTGCAGTTATTTCTCCACTGATCTCCAGTAGCTTATTGGGCACCTACTGACCTGGGGAGTTTATTTTTCATTGTCCTTTTTGTCTTTTCATACCGTTCCTGGGGTTCTCAAGGCAAGAATACTGAAACTGTTTGCCATGCCATTCTCCAGTGGACCACATTTTGTCAGAACTCTCCACTATGACCCGTTTGTCTTGGGTGGTCCTACATGACATGGATTATAGTTTCATTGAGTTAGACAAAAATATGGTTCATGAGATATAAATTGATTAGTTTTCTGTGACTGTGGTTTCAGTCCGTCTGCCCTATGATGCTTTCTCTCAGCACCTACCATTTTACTGGGGTTTCTCTTACCTTGGACGTGGGATATCTCTTCAAGGCTGCTCCAGCAAAGTGCAGCCACTGCTCCTTACCTTAGACATGGAGTATCTCCTCACCACTGTTGCTGCTGACCTTGGATGTGGGGTATTTCCTCTTGGCTGCTCACTGCTTCATCCATGTCAGAATGGCAATCATCAAAAAATATACAAGCAATAAATACTGGATCAGATGTGGAGAAAAGGGAACCCTCTTGCACAGTTGTTGTTGTTCAGTTGTTAAGTGATGTCCAAATCTTTGTGACCCATGGACAGTAGCTGGCCAGGTTCCTCTATCCATGGTATTATCTTGGCAAAAATACTGGAGTGGGTTGCCATTTCCTTCTCCAGGAGATTTTCCCAGTCCAGGGAACTGAGACTGAACTCTCCAATCCTGAATTACAGGTGAATTATTTACCACTGAGCCACGAGAGAAGCTCCTTGCACTGTTGATGAGAATGTAAATTGATACAGTCACTATGGGAAACAGTATGGAGATTCATTTAAAAAGTAGCAATAAAACTACCACATGACCAGCAATCCCGCTACTGGGCATATACCCTGAGAAATTCATAAATGAAAAAGACACATGTACCTCAATGTTTATAACAGCACTGTTTACAACAGCCAGGATATGGAAGAAACACAGATGTACATCAACAAATGAATGGATAAAGATGTGCTATATATATATACAATGGAATAAGCTCAGTCCTTAAAAAGTATGAATTTGAATCAGTTCTAATGAGGTGGATGAAACTAGAGCCTGTTATACAGAGTGAAGTAAGTCAAGAAAAGAAAAACAAGTATCATAATAATACATATATTTGGAATCTAGAAAAATGATACTGATGAACCTATTTGAGGGAAGCAATGGAGACTTAGAGAATGGACTTGTGGACACAGTAGGGGCAAGAGTGGGATGAATAGAGGAAGTAGCATTGACATATATACTCTACCACGTGTAAAGCAGATAGCTGGTAAGAAGTTGCTATACACACAGGGAACCCAGCCTGGTTCTCTGTGAAGACCATGGGGGTGTGGGGAGAAGGGAGGGAGGCTCAAGAGGGTGGTGATATATGAATAATTATGACTTATTTGCATTGTTGTATAGGAGAAACCAATATAACATTGTAAAGGAATTTCCCCCAATTAAAACTAATTAAAAAATAAAACAAATTCATGTTGCATGTAAGTAAGAAAAAAAGTCCTGAAATACTTTTTTTTTTTTTTTTCAAATAGAGTAACTGGGATTTAATGAGTAAATTTGTAAACAACTATCTGCATACATTCTTGTACTAAGACTTTAAGAAAAGCACACACACATACACACAGAATGAATCAGGCATTATGTAAAATCATTAACCCTCTATACATAAAGACTTTGCCATTTGGCTCCTGGAAGCATATACCCTTTTACCAATATCATTTTTTCATCTCCCACCTTGCTCTGTTCATGTTGTGTATTTGACAATCAACTTTATGAACAGAAGAAAGCAAAGGTTACTTTTACTGGGAAAGCACTAAGGTAGAATTTTTTTTTCCCTTACATTTAATCTCATATCTGTTTTTGTTTTACACTTTAAGCAGGCATTTCAATGTAAAACTTGAATCATAGGCAAATCTAAAGTTTTCCTAGGTAGATGTACATCAACAAATGAATGGATAAAGATGTGCTATATATATATACAATGGAATAAGCTCAGTCCTTAAAAAGTATGAATTTGAATCAGTTCTAATGAGGTGGATGAAACTAGAGCCTGTTATACAGAGTGAAGTAAGTCAAGAAAAGAAAAACAAGTATCATAATAATACATATATTTGGAATCTAGAAAAATGATACTGATGAACCTATTTGAGGGAAGCAATGGAGACTTAGAGAATGGACTTGTGGACACAGTAGGGGCAAGAGTGGGATGAATAGAGGAAGTAGCATTGACATATATACTCTACCACGTGTAAAGCAGATAGCTGGTAAGAAGTTGCTATACACACAGGGAACCCAGCCTGGTTCTCTGTGAAGACCATGGGGGTGTGGGGAGAAGGGAGGGAGGCTCAAGAGGGTGGTGATATATGAATAATTATGACTTATTTGCATTGTTGTATAGGAGAAACCAATATAACATTGTAAAGGAATTTCCCCCAATTAAAACTAATTAAAAAATAAAACAAATTCATGTTGCATGTAAGTAAGAAAAAAAGTCCTGAAATACTTTTTTTTTTTTTTTTCAAATAGAGTAACTGGGATTTAATGAGTAAATTTGTAAACAACTATCTGCATACATTCTTGTACTAAGACTTTAAGAAAAGCACACACACATACACACAGAATGAATCAGGCATTATGTAAAATCATTAACCCTCTATACATAAAGACTTTGCCATTTGGCTCCTGGAAGCATATACCCTTTTACCAATATCATTTTTTCATCTCCCACCTTGCTCTGTTCATGTTGTGTATTTGACAATCAACTTTATGAACAGAAGAAAGCAAAGGTTACTTTTACTGGGAAAGCACTAAGGTAGAATTTTTTTTTCCCTTACATTTAATCTCATATCTGTTTTTGTTTTACACTTTAAGCAGGCATTTCAATGTAAAACTTGAATCATAGGCAAATCTAAAGTTTTCCTAGGAGGTAAAAAAGACATTTATTCTATGTCTATATCAACTATATGTGTGTGTGTGTGTGTGTGTGTGTGTGTGTGTGTGTGTGTATAAATGCATCTATAATTTTGTGGTTGTTGAAACATCAGAAAATTATAATGGATTAGTTAAGAAACCTCAAGGCATAGTGAGGAAATGTTTCTTTATTAGAAAACATTGGCTTTAATGGTTTGCACCTCATGTGAAAAAAGCAGGAAATGGATCTCCTTTTACCTTATAACAATACAGAAGAGCATCTTTTCCATAATATTTGAGGACTTATTTACAAGATATTTCACTGAGCTGTGAGAAGTAAGCTATCTTATCTCCCTGTTGAAAAGAAGAGGGATAGTGAAATTGTAAGGTTAAATGATTTGCTCACAATCTCAAGCCAAGTTATTGAAAGAAGAAATATAGGAAAATAGCCTTTGGACTTTAAATCTGTTGCTTAGCTACTGATCCACAATAGTGCCCAAATGACTTGAACTACATACCGAGTGCTAGACTAGAGAATCTGAAGATTCAGAAAAGATCATATCTCCACTGGAATGAAAACTGGAAAATTCTATCAAATAGATTGTTTCATCAGTTTCATTGAATAGATTATTGTATTGCATTTCAAATTTCATATTGAATTTTCATACTGTCACAAATAAATTCCTGGATGAGAGCAAATAATGATAAGGCCATAATTACCTTTCAGTTCAGTTCAGTCACTCAGTCGTGTCCAGCTCTTTGTGAACCCATGAATTACAGCACGCCAGGCCTCCCTGTCCATCACCAACACCCGGAATTCACTCAGACTCACGTGCATTGAGTCAGTGATGCCATCTAGCCATCTCATCCTCTGTTGTCCCCTTCTCCTCCTGCCCCCAATCCCGCCCAGCATCAGAGTCTTTTCCAATGAGTTAACTCTTCACATGAGGTGGCCAAAGTACTGAAGTTCCAGCTTTAGCATCATTCCTTCCAAAGAAATCCCAGGGCTAAGCTCCTTCAGAATGGACTGGTTGGATCTCCTTGCAGTCCAAGGGACTCTCAAAAGTCTTCTCCAACACCATAGTCCAAAAGCATCAGTTCTTCAACACTCAGCCTTCTTCACAGTTCAACTCTCACATCCATACATGACCACAGGAAAAACCATAGCCTTGACTAGATGGACCTTAGTCGGCAAAGTAGTCTCTGCTTTTTTTTTTTTTAATTTTTATTTATTTATTAATTTATTTAATTACAATACTGTATTTGTTTTGCCATACATTGACATGAATCAGCCACAGGTGAACACAATCTCCCAATGCCAAAGCCCCCTCCCACCTCCCACCCCACACTATCTCCCTGAATCATCCTGTGCACCAGCCCCATGCATCCTGCATCCTGCATTGAACATAGACTGGC
>SJYG01000170.1:2705764-2720009 GCA_006410535.1 Litocranius walleri | reverse complement strand
TCTAGTTTCATTCTTTTACAAGTGGTTGACCAGTTTTCCCAGCACCACCTGTTAAAGAGACTGTCTTTACTCCATTGTATATTCTTGCCTCCTTTGTCGAAGATAAGGTGACCATAGGTGTGTGGGTTTATCTCTGGGCTTTCTATTTTGTTCCATTGATCTATATTTCTGTCTTTGTGCCAGTACCATACTGTCTTAATGACTGTGGCTCTGTAGTAGAGCCTGAAGTCAGGCAAGTTGATTCCTCCAGTTCCATTCTTCTTTCTCAAAATTGCTTTGGCTATTCGAGGTTTTTTGTATTTCCATACAAATCTTGAGATTATTTGATCTAGTTCTGTGAAAAATACTGCTGGTAGCTTGATGGGAATTGCATTGAATCTGTAGATTGCTTTAGGTAGTATACTCATTTTCACTATATTGACTCTTCTGACTCATGAGCATGGTATATTTCTCCATCTATTAGTCTCTGCTTTTGAATATGCTATCTAGATTGGTCATAACTTTCCTTCCAAGGAGTAAGCATCTTTTAATTTCATGGCTGCAACCACCATATGCAGTGATTTTGGAGTCCCCAAAAATAAAATCTAACACTGTTTCCACTGTTTCCCCACCTATTTCCCATGAAGTGATGGGATCGGATGTCGTGATCTTTGTTTTCTGAATGTTGAGCTTTAAGCCAGCATTTTCACTCTCCACTTTCACTTTCATCAAGGGGCTTTTTAGCTCCTCTTCACTTTCTGCCATAAGGGTGGTATCATCTGCATATCTCAAGTTATTGATATTTCTCTTGGCAATCTTGATTCCAGCTTGTGCTTCTTCCAGACCAGCGTTTCTCATGATGTATTCTGCATATAATTTAAATAAGCAGGGTGACATTATACACCCTTGATGTACTCCTTTTCTTATTTGGAGCCAGTCTGTTGTTCCATGTCCAGTTCTAACTGTTGCTTCCTGATCTGCATACAGATTTCTCAAAAGGCAGGTCAGGTGGTCTGGTATTCCCATCTCATTCAGAATTGTCCACAGTTTATTGTGACCCACACAGTCAAAGGCTTTAGCCTAGTCAATAAGGCAGAAATAGAAGTTTTTCTGGAACTCTGTTGCTTTTTCCATGATTCAGTGGATGTTGGCAATTTGATTTCTGGTTCCTCTGCCTTTTCTAAAACCAACTTGAACATCAGGAAGTTCATGGTTCATGTATTGCTGAAGCCTGGCTTGGAGAATTTTGAGCATTACTGTACTAGCATGTGAGATGAGTGTGACTGTGTGGTAGTTTGAGCAATCTTTGACATTGCCTTTCTTTGGGATTCAAATGAAAACTGACATTTTCCAGTCTTGTGGCCACTGCTGAGTTTTCCAAATTTGTTCTCATATTGAGAGCAGCACTTTCACAGCATCATCTTTCAGAATTTGAAATAGCTCAACTGGAATTCCATTGCCGCCACTAGCTTTGTTCGTAGTGATGCCTTCTAAGGCCCACTTGACTTCACATTTCAGGATGTGTGGCTCTAGATGAGTGATCACATCATTGTGATTATATGTAAGTAGAGGAAGTTTCTTAAAGTAATCTTCATTGTAGTTAGGCATTGCTGCCAAATGTAGACACGGCCTCAAACCCCTCTCCTCATCTCGCAGGCATGGTCCCAGGATGAAGGAGTTAAGTTATGTGATTCTAACTTGTTCTTTCCTTTCTTTGGTTGATTTGGATGGAAAGAATGTTAAGGTGCTTTTTGTTGTTGAAAGAAGCATGAGAAAGCACAAAGCCTTCTGCAACTGTGCCCAGAAAATAGTCTATAAATTAACAATTGACATTTGTTCAAGGATCTCTACAAAGAATGTTCCAGGATGAGCATGTAGGCTGCAGCTTGAGGCCATGGGAAGGATTGTTATCTGAGATCTGTTTGTGAGAGGAATGTTTATGACAAAGGAAGTTGCTGAGCTTAGGTTTTAGGAATAGTTAAGAATAGCTAGAAGCCTTCTTAGGAGATAGTGAGCTTAGGATACTAGGGGCAAGCAGAATTTAGAAAGATAAGAAATAAACTGAGAAATGTGTTATGCAGCCCAGACCTAAGCATGAGTTACAATTTAATTATAAGTAAACACGATTCTGAGAGAATCGCTGAAGCAGGAACTCTGTTTGAAGGGCAACAAGGAGACAATAAATCTGGGTGAGAGGAAGCTAAAAATGTAAAACCACTGACTTAATGCTTTTGTCAAAGTATAAAAGAAGACCTGATGCTTGAGATAAACATGTAGTCCCATACTTTGAGTCAGAGGCTACATCATCCCCCACAGACACCACTCATCCCTTCAGGCTGATTCCCTGGCTGCTGGAGCTGGACTCTGACACTTCATATTAACTTAACCTCAGTTGTAACATAGGAAGATATTTCAACTGCCAGATGATATATGTTGTCACACACTCCACTCCACTATAAAGGAAAACTGAAAGAGAATTAATTTTTTTAACATTCAGAAACTAAGTCTATGTTGATTTAAAATAACCAATAGTTCAGGGGGAAAGTTTAGTTTAGTCTGAAAAATCCAAAGAAAAAACGTTTTGATTTTTAGTATCCTTCTACCAAAAAATGAAGATGATCATATGGTCTTAACTGATTAATTGATATTTGATTTTTTATTTCACTTAATATTTTAAAAGAAATGTCTTTATCCCTTTTCAGTCCTGAATTGATGAGTCAGAGCCTTTGACAGGGAAGTGATTTCTTCCTTTTCCACGTGTACATCTTGCATTTATAGATGATATTTTGCTCTCTTCTGTGGAACTTCCCTCAGCAAAGCCAAGGGGTCCCAAGGAGAGGTGAGCCTGCTGTCCACCAACCCAGCCCCCCAGCAAGCAAGAGACAATCAAACGTGACAAGGTTCTGTCTGAGCAGTTCCGCTTTATTGCCGCAAATTCCCAGCTTATATAGGCAAGCAGGGGGGTTTAGGAGGGACTTTTCATAGTTGCACCAATCATGTTAAAGGTCAGATCGTCATGTGCTTTCATTATAACAGGAGTCTATGGAGATCATGCACTGTTTACGTGCATGGAAATCAAGAGAGCCAATCAAAAAACGTTGACAAACAACATAGACTACATCCCCATCTCTTCCGCCCAGCACCATGTTAGTTTCCAACCTCAAAGCTAGCCCTTTTCTTTTTAAGGTTTCCCATTTAGGGCCCCACACTCTACATGATGGTACAGTGGCAAAGAATCTGCCCGTTGATGCAGAGAATAAGAGACACGAGTTCAATCCCTGGGTGGGGAAGATCCCTGGAGTAGGATATTGTAACCCACTCCAGCATTCCTGCCTGGAAAACTCCATGGAGAGGTGCCTGGAAGTTTATAGTCCATGGGGTCACAGAGAGTTGGACAAGTCTGAATGACTGAGCATCCAAACACACATGACCCTTGTGATCCCCTCTGTTGACCCTATTCTACTTCATGTGCACAAACCTGGGTGATGGTATCAAGAAGAGCACTAAGAACTTTAGCTCTAAGGCTGAATTAAATAGGAAACCAGGAGAGGGAACTATACTTTTTTGAGAACTTGACTTCGTTTGGTTAAACATAGAAGGTACCAGAAGGTGCAAAATAACAGGAATAACTGTAAGATTTATTCCAGGGGCCAAGACGGAAGACTAGAATAATCCCGAACTCACCTTTTCTCATGGGCATGCCAAGATTACAGTTATTTACAGAGCACATGCTAATGAGAAAGAACTGAAGACTAGCAGAAAATATTTCCCACAACTAAAGATATATAGGAAGAGCAAGCCACATGGGTAGGAGGATTTTAGAACCTGTATAGTAAAGCTCACATCCTGGGTAAGCAGCTCACAAAAGAGAGGATAAGCACAATTGCAGAGATCATCCACAGGGTCAAGGGGCTTTAGATCTACAATGGGCTCTACATTGGGCTCCCCAGCCAATATATGGCTCTGAGGCCATTGAGCACTGTGTGTGAAAGAGGAAGAGGGCTGTTAGATACAGAGACTCCGATTGTAAAAGGCTCATGCAAAATCTCACATGATCCATATCACAGCACAGAGGCAGTTATTTGAAAGGGGCCTGGGTCAGACCCTCTTGCTTATCTAGGACAGCTTCCCAAAGAGGTAGGAGGCAAGTGAAACTCCCCATGGGGACACAGATACTGCAGCTATCCCTTTTTGGGAGCTCATCTACCATGAAGTCTTCCCTCATTGCTCAGTAGTAAAGAATTCATCCATCAATGCAGGACAACCAGATTCAATCCCTGGGTCAGGAAGATCCCTTAGAGAGGGAAATGACCACCCACTCCAGTGTTCTTACCAGGGAAATCCAATACAGAGAAGAACCTAGTGGACTACTGTCTACAAGCTTGCAAAAAATCGGACATGACTCAGTGACTAAACAACTACTATGAAGATACTGGCACTGGCAAACACCAGTTTGAAATTCTCCTTCTAATCTCATACAGCCAGGGAGCTTACCTGCCCACTAATTGGTTGTCACCATTCCCATGAAGCCCAATGCCAAGGAACCAACTGTTTGGAGACCCAACTTCAAGACCCCCTGGGCCATGTAGCAAGCCATACCAGGAGCCAGCATTCCCAATCAGGGGCAAATAGCCCTTCCAAGTAGCACAGATTGGCAGCTAATCAAACTGGGGACCAGTCCTGACCAGCATGCTCAAGTGGTTAACCATGCCACAACAGAAGGGTCCATGTACTCCATGAAGGGAGTACCCCTGGAGCATGTAGCTCTGGTGACCAGTGGGGAGTGTGCAGTTGGGCCCCTCAAAATTCTCCTGTATAAGGCCACTTCTCCAAGACTGGGAAATGTGACCAAACACTTTAATGCAAAAAAAATTTTTTTAAGACAATTAGGTTAAATGAGGAGAAAGATAAATATGTTCCAAACAAAGAAGAAAGATAAAACCCCCAAATAAGAATTAAATGAAGTAGAATTACCAGTCTTCAAAATGTGTTCAAGGTAATGATTATAGAGAAGCTTAATGAATACAGACAAAGCATGGATGAACACAATGAAAAGTTTAACAAGAAGTTAGAAAATATAAAGAAGACTCAAACAACTAAAGAATATAACAGTAAATTATATGATAGAGAATAATGGGTCACTGAACTGAAAGAGCATCAGAAAACCCCTAAGCTGAACATGAAAGAAGAAAAAGAAATATTAAGATTTGAGGAAACATTATAATGAAATTCTAAGATGGTGGTGGATGTGGTGGTTGGTGTTGAGGAGTTGACATAGACAAGGTGGCCACTGGGCCCTTAAACAGCCAGGGAACTTGGGGATTCTCCCTTATGCAGGATCTAAGGGCAGCCTGCTACTGGTGTCGGGTCGTGGGGGACTGACTGCTACTCTACCCTTGGCAGAAGCAGCTGCTTTGTTTACAGTACACAACAGCTTTGAAGTGTGAAGCAGGATGGGAGCCATTTATGAGCTACTAAAACTAGTTTCTAAACAGAGATCATGCCCTGAGCCTTTGGAGTGAGACCATTGACTCCAAGATCCTAGACTACCAGAGAACTAACCCTGGGGAGTATCAAATAGTGAGAACTCCCACAAAGGAAACTATTTGAATACAAGACCGAGCATCACCAAACCATCAGGAGCATGCTGTGTAGAATACCTCATCCAAAATAAAAAAATAAATAATAAATAAAGAAATAAATAAATAGACAAAGTACAAATCAATCATCAATAGATAGGATTACCACCTCACTCAGCTTTCTTAATCAGAGGAAAAACAACCAACCAACCAAACAAAAACTCAGAATAAATCTCACCCTATAGGAAGCTTACACAAACCACTGAACCAACCTTAGGGTGTAAGAAACCAAAAGGAAGAAAGAATTCACCCTCGAAGCCTGGGAAAAGGAGAACTCAAGTGAAATAAGTTAATAAATAAACAAATGATGAAAAGGCACAGAATTCAGTTCAGTTCCTTCACTCAGTCGTGTCCAACTATTTGCAACTCCATGGACTGCAGCACACCAGTCCTCCCTGTTCATCACCAACTCCCTGCTGCTGCTGCTGCTGCTGCTGCTGCTGCATCACTTCAGTCATTTCAGACTCTGTGCGACCTCATAGACAGCAGCCCACCAAGCTTCCCCATCCCTGGGATTCTCCAGGCAAGAAACACTGGAGTAGGCTGCCATTTCCTTCTCCAATGCATGAAAGTGAAAAGTGAAAGTGAAGTTGATCAGTCGTGTTCGACTCTTCGCGACCCCTGGACTGCAGCCTACCAGGCTCCTCTGTCCATGGGATTTTCCAGACAAGAGTACTGGAGTGGGTTGCCATTGCCTTCTCCCCAACTCCCTGAGTTTATACAAACTCATGTCCATTCAGTCGTTGATGCCATTGAACCATTTCATCCTCTGTCCTCCCCTTCTCCTCCCACTGACAATCTTTCTCAGCATCAGGGGCTATTCAAATGAGTCAGTTCTTCGCATCAGGTGACCAAAGTATTGGAGTTTCAGCTTCAGCATAAGTCCTTTCAATGAATATTCAGGACTGATTTTCTTCAGGATGAACTGGTTGGATTTCCTTGCATACAAGTGACTGTCAAAGAGCCTTCTCCAAAATCACAATTCAAAAGCATCAATTTTTTGGCTATCAGCTTCCTTTATAGTCCAACTTTCACATCCATACATGACTACTGGAAAAACTAGACCTTTGACTAGACGGACCTTCGTTGGCAAAGTAACATCTCTGCTTTTCAATATGCATTTTATGTTGTTCATAGCTTTTCTTCCAAGGAGCAAGGGTCTTTTAATTTCATGGCTGCAGTCACCATCTGCAGTGATTTTGGAGCCCAAAAAATAAAGTTTGTCACTGTTTCCACTGTTTCTCCATCTATTTGCCAAGAATTGATGGGACCAGATGTCATGATCTTAGTTTTCTGAATGTTGAGCTTTAAGCCAACTTTTTCACTCTCCTTTTCCACTTTCATCAAGAAGCTCTTTAGTTCTTCTTTGCTTTCTGCCATAAGAATGGTGTCATCTCCATATCTGAGGTTATTGATAGTTCTCCTGGGAATCCTGATTCCAGCCTGTGGTTCTTCCAGTCCAGCATCTCTCATGAGAAGGAAATGGCAACCCACTCCAGTACTCTTGCCTGGAGAATCCCATGGAGGGAGGAGCCTGGTAGGCTAAAGTCCATGGGGTTGCAAAGAGTGCAACAAGACTGAGCAACTTCACTTTCACTTTCACTCTGCATATAAGTTAAATAAGCAGGGTGATAATATATAGCCTTGATGTACTCCTCACCCTCTTTAGAACCAGTCTGCTATTCTATGTACTCTTCTAACCATTGCTTCCTGACCTGCATACAGATTTCTCAAGAGGCAGGTCAGGTGGTCAGGTATTCCCATCTCTCTAAGAATTTTACACAATTTGTAGTGATTGGGCTTGAAAATCACTGCAGACAGTGACTGAAGCCATGAAATTGAAAGACCTTACTTTTGGAAGAAAAGTTATGATCAACCTAGATAATATATTCAAAAGCAGAGACATTACTTTGCTGACTAAGGTCCATCTAGTCAAGGCTATGGTTTTTCCAGTGGTCATGTATGGATGTGAGAGTTGAACTGTGAAGAAAGCTGAATGCTGAAGAATTGATGTTTTTGAACTGTGGTGTTGGAGAAGACTCTTGAGAGTCCCTTGGACTGCAAGGAGATCCAACCAGTCCATTCTGAAGGAGCTCAGCCCTGTGATTTCTTTGGAAGGAATGATGCTAAAGCTGAAATTCTAGTACTTTGGCCACCTCATACGAAGAGTTGACTCACTGGAAAAGATCCTGATGCTGGGAGGGATTGGGGGCAGGAGGCGAAGGGGACAACAGAGGATGAGATGGCTAGATGGCATCGCTGACTGGATGGACATGAATCTGAGTGAACTTCGGGAGTTGGTGATGGATAGGGAGGCCTAGCTTGCTGCGATTCATGGGGTCACAAAGAGTCGGACATGACCGAGTGACTGAACTGAACTGAACACAGTCAAAGGCTTTGGCATGGTCAATGAAGGAGAAATAGATTATTTTTTTCTGGAAATCTCCTGGTTTTCATTAATCCTACAGATGTTGGCAATTTGATCTCTGATTCCTCTGCCTTTTCTAAATTCAGCTTGAACATCTGGAAGTTCACAAATCATGTACTGCTGAAGCCTGGTTTGGGGATTTTTGAGCATTACTAGCATGTGTGATAAGTGTAATTGTGCACGTGTTTGAGCCTTTTTTGTCATTGCCTATCTTTGGGATTGGAATGAAAACGTACCTTTTCTAGTCCTGTGGCCACTGCTTAGTTTTCCAAATTTGCTGGCATACTTCTCCAAATTTGCTGGCACTTTCACAGCATCATGTTTTAGGATCTGAAAGAGCTCAACTGGAATTCCATCACCTCCACTAGCTTTGTTTGTAGTGATGCTTTCTAAGGCCCACTTGACTTCACATTCTAGGATGTCTGGCTCTAGGTAAATGATCACACCATTATGAATATCTGGGTCATGAAGATCTTTTTTGTATAGTTTTTCTGTATATTCTTGCCACCACTTCTTAATATCTTCTGCTTCTGTTAGGTCTATAACATTTCTGTCCTTTATTGAGTCCTTCATTGCATGACATGTTCCCTTCATATCTCTAAATTTCTTGAGAAGATCTCTAGTCTTTCCCATTCTATTATTTTCCTCTATTTATTTGCACTGATCACTGAGGAAGGCTTTCTTATCTTTCCTTTTTATTCTTTGGAACTTTGAATTCAGATGGATATATCTTTCCTTTTCTCCTCTGCCTTTCACTTCTCCTCATTTCACAGCTATTTGTAAGGCCTCCTCAAACAGGCATTTTGCTTTTTTGCCTTTCTTTTTTGGGGGCATGGTCTTGATCCTTGTCTCCTGTACAATGTTACAAACCTCTTTTCTAGTTCCTCAGGCACTCTGTCTAATCTCTTGAATCTATTTGTCATTTCTACTGTATAATGGAAAGGGATTTGATTTAGGTCATACTTGAATGGTCTAGTGGTTTCCCCTACTTTCTTTAATTTAAGTTTAAATTTGGAAATAAGGAGTTCATGATCTGAACCACAGTCAGCTCCTGGTCTTGTTATTGCTGACTGTATAGAGCTTCTCCATCTTTGACTGCAAAGATTATAATCAATCTGTTTTTGGCATTGACCATATGGTGATGTCCATGTGTAGAGTCATCTCTTGTGTTGTTGAAAGAGAGTATCGCTATGACCAGTGCATTATCTTGGCAATGCTACATTCCCTTTTCCCTGCTTCATTCTGTACTCCAAGGCCAAATTTGCCTTTTACTCCAGGTGTTTCTTGACTTCCTTTGCATTCCAGTCCCTGATAATGAAAAGAACATCTTTTTTTGGTATTAGTTCCAAGAAGTCTTGTAGGTCTTCACAGAACCATTCAGCTTCTTCAGCATTACTGATCTGGGCATAGACTTGGATTACTATGCTATTGAATGGCTTGCCTTGGAAAATGAACAGAGATAATGCTGTCGTTTTTGAGACTGGACCTAAGTACTGCATATCACACTCTTTTGTTGACTGTGATGGCTACTCCATTTCTTCTAAGGGATTCCTGCCCACAGTAGTAGATAGAATAGTCATCTGAGTTAAATTTACCCATTCCAGTCCATTTTAATTCACTGATTCCTAGAATGTTGACATTCACTCTTGCCATTTCCTGTATGACCACTTCTAGTTTGTCTTGATTCTTGGACCTAAAATTCCAGGTTCTTATGTAATATTGTTGTTTACAACATCGAACCTTGCTTCTATCAGTCACATCCACAACTGTGTGTTATTTTTGCTTTCGCTCCATCTCTTCATTCTTTCTGGAGTTATTTCTCCACTGATCTCCAATAGCATATTGGGCACCTACTGACCTGGGTAGTTCATCTTCCAGTGTCCTATCTTTTTGCCTTTTCATATTGTTCATGAGGTTCTCAAGACAAGAACACTGAAGTGGTTTGCCATTCCATCTCCAGTGTACCATATTTTATTAGAACTCTCATCCATGACCCGTCCATCTTGGGTGGCCCTACATGGCATGGCTCATAGTTTCACTGAGTTAGAAAAAACTGTGGTCCATGTGATCAGTTTTCTGTAACTGTGGTTTTCAGTCTGTCTGAAAGGCACAGAAATACTGCACAAGTGAAGGAACAAACTAGAAATACAGAAGTCCAAGTAATTGAAGAGGAAATAGGCAAACTACCTGAAAAAGATTTCAGAATAATAATAGTAAAGATGATCAAAACCGTGCAAACAGAATGGAGAAAATGCAAGAATTGATTAACCAAGACCTAGAAGAATTAAAGAATAAATATGCAGAGACAAACAACACAATTACTGAAAGGAAAAATACTCTAGAATGAATCAATAGCAGAATATCTGAAGCAGAACAAATCAGTAAGTTGGAATATTAAATGTTGGAAATAACTTACAAAGAGCAGAATAAAGTAAAAAGAATGAAAAGAACTGAGGATAGTCTCAGAAACCTCTGGCACAATATCAAACACACCAACATTTGAATTATAGGAGTCCCAGAAGAGAAGAAAAAAAGAAGGGGTATGAGAAAAAATTATAGCTGACAATTTCACAAACATGGAAAAGAAAATAGTCAATCAAGTTCAAGAGGATATCCACAGAAGATAAAGACATATACTCATCAAACTAACAAAGATTAAAAACAAAGAAAGAATATTAAAAGTAACAAGTAACATACAAGGGAAACCCCATATGTTTAACAACTGATTTTTCAGCAGAAACTCTGCAAGCCAGAAGGAAATGACAGGATATATTTAAAGTACTGAAAGGGAAAAAAATCAAGATTACTCTACCTGGCAAGGATCTCACTCAAAATTGATCGAGACATCAAAAGAATTTCAGACAAGCAAAAGTTAAGAGAATTCAGTACCAACAAACCAGCTTTATGACAAATGTTAAAGGGACTTATATAGTCAAGAAATACAAGGAAAGAAAAATATCTACAAAATCAAACCCCAAACAATTATGAAAATGGCAATAGGAGCATATATATCAATAATTACTTTAAATGATGTAGTAAATGCTCCAACCAAAAGACATAGATTGGCTGAATGGATACAGAAACAAGACCCATATATATGCTGTCTACAAGACATCCACTTCAGACCTAAAGACACATATAGACTGAAAGTGAGAGGATGGAAAAATATACTCCATGCAAATGGAAAGCAAAAGAAAGCTGGAGTAGCAATCCACATATCAGACAACATAGACCTTAAAATCAAGAAAAACAAGAGTTAAGGATGGACACTACATAATGATCAAGGGATCAATCCAATAGGATGACATACAACTTAAAATATCTACACACCTAACACAGGAGCACTTCAAAACATAAGACAAACACTAACAGACATAAAAGGAGACATTTCAGTAACACAATAAGAGACTTTAACACCTCCACTCACACCAATGGATCGATTATCAATACAGAAATTTAATAAGGAAACACTTCTTAAGTGATTATTAGATGAGATGGATCTCACTGATATCTTCAGGACATTCCTTCTAAATACAGAAGACTACACCTTCTTGTCAAGTACACATGGAACATTCTCCAGGATAGACCACATCTTGGGTCAAAAATAAAACTTCAATAAATTTAAGAAAATTGAAATCACATCAAACATCTTTTCCAAACACAATGCTATTAGAGTAGATATCAATTACAAGAAGAAAAAAAAACTGTAGAAAATACAGGTATGTGGAGGTTAAATAATACATTTCTAACTAACCAACAGGTTACTGAAGAAATCAAAAGGGAAATTAAAAAAAAAAGATTCTAGAAAGAAATGACAATGAAAGCATGACAACTCAAAACCTATGGGATGCAGCAAAAGCAGTTTTAAGAGGGAAGTTTATAACAATGCAATCCTATCTTAAGAAACAAGGAAGACATTGAATAAACAACCTAATTTTCCATTTAAAAACACTGGAAAAAGAAGAATAAAAAGAAACCCAAAATTAGCAGAAGGAAAGAAATCATAAAAATTAGAGCAGAAATAATTGAAAAAGAAATGAAACAATATTGAAGATTAATAAAACTAAAATCTGGTTCTTTCAGAAGATGAACAAAACTGACAAACAATTAGCCGGACTCATCAAGAAAAAAAGAAAGAAGAATCAAATCAACAAAATTATAAGTGAAAAAGGAGCAGTTACAACAGACAATGCAGAAATACAAAGGATTATAAGAGTCTATAATGAACTATATGGCAATAAGATGGATAACCTGGAAGAAATAGACAGATTATTAGAACAGTTCAATCTTCCAAGATTGAACCAGGAAGAAACAGAAATTATGAGCAACCCAATTACAAGTACTGAAAATGAAACTGTGATTAAAAAATCTCCAAAAAATCCCCCACAAAAGCCCAGGACCAGATGGCTTCAGAAGAGAATTCTATCAAACATTTAGAGAAGAGCTAGTGTCTATCCTTCTAAAACTGTTTCTAAAAATTGCAGAGGAAGGAACACTTCCAAACTCATTCAACAAGGCCACCATCATCATGATACCAAAACCAGACAAAGACAACACACAAAAAAGAAAACTACAGGCCAATATCACTGATGAAGTACGGAAATATGGAAGTAAAGTCACTCAGTTGTGTCTGAATCTTTGTGATAACATAGACTGTAGTCTACCAAGCTCCTCCATCCATGGGATTTTCCAGGCAAGAGTACTGGAGTGGGTTGCCATTTCCTTGTCCAAGGGATCTCCACAACCCAGGGATCTAATCCATATCTCCTGCATTGCAGGCAGATTTTTTTACCATCTGAGCCACCAGGTAAGCCCATCACTGATGAACATAGATGTAAAAATCCTTCACAAAATTTTAGCAAACAGAATTTAGCCACATATCAAAAAGCTCACGCACCATGATCAAGTTGGGTTTATTCCGGGGATGCAAGGATTCTTCAGTATATGCAAATCAATGTGATATACCATATTAACAAATTGAAGGAGTAAAAAAATGTGGTAATATCAACAGATGCAGAAAAAGACTTTGACAAAGTTCAGTACCCATTTATGATTAAAACTTCAAAAAATTGGCATAGAAGGAATCTACCTCAACATAGTAAAAGCCATATATGATAAGCTTACAGCAAACATTATTCTTAATGGTGAAAAATGGAAAGCATTCCACCTAAGACCAGGAACAAGACAAGGGTGTCCACTTTCAGCACTGTTATTCAACGTAGTTCTGGAGGTTCTAGTCACAGAAATCAGTGAAAAAAAGAAATAAAAGGAATTCAGATCAGAAAAGAAGTAAAATTGTCACTGTTTGCAGACGACATGACACTCTACATAGAAAACCCTAAAGACACCACCAGAAAATTAGTAGAGCTAATCAGTGAATTAAACAAAGTTGCAGGATACAAAATACACAGAAATCACTTGCATTTCTGTATACTAACCAATGAAAAATCAGAAAGAGAAATTAAGGAATCAGTCTCATTCACCATTGCAATAAAAATAATAAAATATCTAGGAATAAACCTACCTCAGTTCAGTTCAGTTCAGTCACTCAGTCGTGTCCGACTCTTTGTGACCCCATGAATCACAGCATGCCAGGCCTCCCTGTTCATCACCATCTCTCAGAGTTCACTCAGACTCACATCCATCGAGTCCATGATGCCATCCAGACATCCCATCCTCGGTTGTCCCCTTCTCCTCCTGTCCCCAATCCCTCCCAGCATCAGGGTCTTTTCCAATGAGTCAACTCTTCCCATGAGGTGGCAAAAGTACTGAAGTTTCAACTTTAGCATCATTCCTTCCAAAGAAATCCCAGGGTTGATCTCCTTCAGAATGGACTGGTTGGATCTCCTTGCAGTCCAAGGGACTCTCAAGAGTCTTCTTCAACACCACAGTTCAAAAGTATCAGTTCTTTGGCGCTCAGTCTTCTTCACAATCCAACTCTCACATCCATACATGATCACAGAAAAATCCATAGCCTTGACTAGACAGACTTTAGTCAGCAAAGTAATGCCTCTGCTTTTGAATATGCTATCTAGGTTGGTCATAAATTTTCTTCCAAGGAATAAGCATCTTTTAATTTCATGGCTGCAGTCACCATCTGCAGTGATTTTGGAGCCCCTCAAAAATAAAGTCTGACACTGCTTCCACTGTTTCCCCATCTATTTCCCATGAAGTGATGGGACCAGATGCCATGATCTTC
>SJYG01000170.1:2619476-2693099 GCA_006410535.1 Litocranius walleri | reverse complement strand
AGCAGCATTCTATATAGTGTGACAGATAGAAAAGATAGAAGTGAGAAGTAAAAGAGATTCAGACACCAAGTATAAGATGACTAAGTTCCTGAACAGCATTCAGTGACATAAACAGAAAATTAAATAAACAGAGAATTAAATAAAGGCCTGAAAGTGAGAAAATCATATTTGAATAAATACAAAAGATAAATAAGAGAAATGCATCAAAATTCACTTCAAGGCAGAGAAAATGGAAAGCTATATATATTATGCTAGTATTGACATAAAGTAAGATAGTCTCAAAGAGAGATTGTTACGGAGTGATATACTTTACACTTAGTGGAGACGTGGATCTTTCCAATAAATAATGTAACTTCCTGTTAGTGGATTGCCTGCAGTTAAAGGACAAAGGAATAATGCAAACAGCAAATAAACATGCCAAATACTCAGGAAATTAGAAAAGATAAAATATGTGGTATTTTAGGAAGATTAAAATATTAGAAAGCTAAAATACATAGTTTAATGAAGGAGGGATAATTAATCTTTTAAATAAATTTGAGAGCTGAGAATTTCTTTGGAATTTATCTAGCCTATCAGGCTCCTCTGTCCATGGGATTTTCCAGGCAATAGTACTGGAGTGGATTGCCATTTCCTTCTCCAAGTAGAAAAACAGTAGTGATATTTAAGAGGACTATCTTGATGGTAGAGGTTAGAATGCCAGCTACAGAAAACAAAGAAGGAGCTAAGGATGAAAATATTCATTATTCATGTGAGGATGATTGTTGTAAGAAGAGAGGCATGATTGAGTTACATACGGGGAATTGCAGGGTCAACTGAATGCTGTCTGAAGTGATTTAAAAAAGGCAGAAGAGGGAATTGATAGGTTACAATGTGTGATAGATATATGAGAGCAAACTACATATAACTTTATATATATTCATGAATTATATCTCTAAACAGCAATCTGATGTCAGACCCACAGTGAGGTATTAATTTGGGTATCATCAGATTTTAATCTGGTATATTTAAATTTCAGAATAAACTAAGAACTAAGAAAATCTTATGAAAATGATTTTCAGAACAGAAGGATTTAAAGAAAATCCCAAGGAAAAATTTTTTAATGCCAAACAGTGCTAAAAGTGCTCAAAGTTGAAGGAAGGACACAATTCATTTTATGGATGCGGAGAACCAATAAAACAAATTTTTCAAATGTGAACCCAGTCTGACCCCTCTCCCTTCCTAATGTTGTTGGGTCACTGGAGTTTGCATACCAATTTTGAAGTGGTAGATTTATGCAATTAAAAATCTTACTGATTGATTTTTTTCTTAATTACTAACTTTCAGCTTTGGCTCCCTTGTTATACATTTTTTATTAAGTCCCTTGTAGTTTAAGGTCAAATCCCTCTTAAAGACAAAAGGACTGCAAATATTATAATGTGCATTTTATACACTAAAGTCCTCAGACATTTAAAGGTTTATAGCTCCAACTTGCATGAAGAAAATAACGTTCCCATGAAAATATAAGGTTAATTCATGACGGAAAACCTCAAAAAGTGCGTTTTCCAGAGACAAGACAAATTATTTTCAGACAGTACTTTACTCTTTTCCCTAGGTTTGTACTCAGTGAAATTTCTTTTGATTTAGTAAGAAGTTATTCAGTAGACATCTGTATCATTCAACTCAAGTTACCTTAAGGCGGAATTCTCCTCTATCAATAGACATCACTGAACATGTACCAGAATTAAAGACAAGGCTAGAAAAATAAAATGTAAAATAAAATTGGAAACATGGAGTTGTAACATGTGAGTACATGTGAAGTTGTGGGAATTAACCTTAGAGTGAAAAATGGAAAATAAATAATGATGCAAATAGCTTAATGGTGAGTAACTTGTTCTGTCAATTTTAACACTGACTTGTTTGCTTTTGCAAAATAATAAAGGCATAAAAGATACTATATTTAAAAATAAATCATCATTCAGTTCAGTTCAGTTCAGTTCAGTCGCTCAGTCGTGTCCGACTCTTTGCAACCCCATGAATCGCAGCACACCAGGCCTCCCTGTCCATCACCATCTCCTGAAGTTCACTCAGACTCACGTCTATTGAGTCCATGATGCCATCCAGCCAGCCATCTCATCCTTGGTCATCCTCTTCTCCTCCTGCCCACAATCCCTCCCAGCATCAGGGTCTTTTCCAATGAGTCAGCTCTTCGTATGAGGTGACCAAAGTACTGGAGTTTCAGCTTTAGCATTATTCCTTCCAAAGAAATCCCAGGGTTGATCTCCTTCAGAATGGACTGGTTGGATCTCCTTGCAGTCCAAAGGACTCTCAAGAGTCTTCTCCAACACCACAGTTCAAAAACATCAATTCTTTGGTGCTCTGCCTTCTTCACAGTTCAACTCTCACATCCATACATGACCACAGGAAAAACCATAGCCTTGACTAGACGGACCTTAGTCGGCAAAGTAATGTCTCTGCTTTTGAATATACTATCTAGGTTGGTCATAACTTTTCTTCCAAGGAGTAAGCGTCTTCTAATTTCATGGCTGCAGTCACCATCTGCAGTGATCATTACTTATTCTAATTAAACAGTGGTAATTCTTATAAACCTGATATCTTGATTATTTAAAGGTAGAATGCTAATTAGTCCTTATTTTCCAGCATGATATAGTCACTAAAGTGCTAACATCATCTGCTTTTCAGATCTCTCATCCTGAGATTTGATTATGAATCATCTCACAAGCTGTGTGTGCATATACAATTTTAAGAAATATAAACAGTAAATATATGAATGTATTTAGCATATTCAAAATAATTTATATGCAATGTCACAAACCCTGTGATTTAGATTAATGCTTTAGTTCTAGGCCAAAGTAGGATATGTTTAGAAAGCAGAGATCTGGTGCTATCTCAGTAATCAAATCATGCAGAATTTCATCTGTACACATACAAATCCACCTGCAAACTGTTTTTATCTTATTGGAAATGAGTTCTACTAACATGACAGAATCATCTTTAAGATTTTCTTTTTTATGTTAATTATCATCTAATAATCATCATAATTAATTATGTTAATTGTCCCTATTCTTCACATTTCTTCTGTCCTCATATAAAGTTATGCTAATTATTTCTATAATATTGAGGCAAAGTTACCTGTACATAGGGCTTCCTGTGAAGGAGGCACAAGTGGTAAAGAAACTGCCTGCCAGTGCAGGAGAGGCAAGAAATGCTGGTTTAATCCCTAGATCAGGAAGATCCCCTAGAGAAGGAAATGGCAACCCACTCTGCCTGGAAAATTCCATGGACAGAAGGACCTGGCAGGCTACAGTCTTTGAGGTTGCAAAGAGTCAGACACGACTGAGCACGAGAACACACTTGTACAAAAACCTCACACATATATGCTGTTGCTGTCATTTAGTCACTAAGTCTTGTGTCCAGTTGAGGAAATTGAACCTGCGTCTCCAGTTTGGCAGATGGATTCTTCACTGCTGAGCCACTTTGGAAACCCCCACACGTACATGACCTGAGACTAAATCTTGCTTTCCTATGTTCTTTATTACCAGAGTCCAATTGAAGATAGAATACAATATATTCAATGCCTGGCTCAGTACACTGGCAACTGGTAACTGAATCTTACATTGGAGCAAAACTTTTAGAGGCATCAATCATGTTCAAAGGTTATAAAAAGGACTGACAGTCATCCAATCCAGTCCTAACTGGATATTACAGTGGAGTTAATCTCACTTATTCCCTGATAATGTTCTCTCTTCTGATTGCAGTTGATTTTTAATTCCTCATTAACCTCTGTTGCTCCAGTGTGTTGCAGAAAAATTATGTTTCCCAGGTTACATTATATAATTTGATCAGAGAAAACCTCATATCTGTCACACTAGAAAATAAATGACAGCTCCAAACCACAAGCAACCAATACAAATTTCAAAATTCTACTCTGCTATAATCAAACTCTCCCTCTCAGCCTCACAAGAGCAATACCACAGTAAATCCTTTCTTCCTGCCTCACCAGTCTTACAGTAATACACTTCATAAGATTTGATTTTATCTTTGATATTTTAGAAAACTGAGCTCCTTTGGGAAACATCCTTTCTGTTTTCCTGCAATAATTAATGCATTTTTTGTTAATTATGGTGACTCTTACTATGTCACTTTACTCACTTAGAAAATACAAGTAAAGACATCAAACCCACAGTCTCTTCATAATAAGATTTCTTTGAATAAAATTCCCTGCCATTTATTTATATTAATGCTTCACTTGTTGGTTTGTTTATAAATTTTTTTTTTCTATTTTTTATTTTTATTTTTTTATTAATTAATTTATTTTTTATATAATACTTTTACATCTTAATTTTTATTATTTATTTATCATAGGGATAACTATAGGAGCACAGAAATGGAAGTTATAGTAACATTAAAGTAGCTAGTTTTGCTACAGAGAGTTGAAGTTGGGATTTTTAACTTTAAGATTGGGAATTTTCTAATTGAACACAATTTTTTTTTTCATTTATACATTTATTAATCTCCACTTGCTCTAAATCAGAAGCCATACTAAGAACTGGGCGGGGGGCCCAAGAAGAATAAAACAATGTATTCCTGCTCTTAAGCAGCTCTCAGTGTTGAATTTTATTTGCAAAAATGTAATATTTTAAGCCATCATTAATTCACAATTGAAGTAGGCACTTATTCATAGTTGAAACCAAAGGCTTGAGATGGGACAGAGAAACGGCACAGTGGAGGCGGAGTGGGCAGGAGACGAGACCACTAAAAGTACAGGAAAAGGAAACCAGGGTGTCATTCCGGTGTTGGGAGCTAGAGCCTCATTCAGAATCCAGATCTGCCAGTACGAGCGACGCAAATAATTCTGCTTTTTGCAATTAGTATGTATTTTATAATTAAAACTCTTTTATTACCCAAAACGTTCCTTGTTTCATAGTTTTGAAGATCAGATGAGAACACCAGTCAAAGTACATGGCACAGAGCTTTTTAACTGGGAAGTTCAACTAGTCCACTAGGGTTTTAAAATGGAGTATCCCCTTAATAAATTATTAACACAATTTTGTTAACTTAATTTACATTAACACACATTTTGTTAAGAAGAGTTTTGTTCATGATGATAATGCTCGATGACAGAGAGTGAAGCAGAAAGGTAAACAAAAAAGTAAAAGCCTTCAAGTCAGCCAGACCTAAAACCACATTAGGATTGGAGCCCTTGACAACCTGCCACCCGAAAAAAGCTATTTTATCATCATGGACAAATTTTCACAGGGTGGGAAAGAATAAATGTTAGAGATATAAAGGCCTCAAATACTGATGCTCACTTCACTCTTCGCGATCCCTAAATAAACGCATTTCCCAGCTGTGCTGGATGCCTGGGGTGTGGCTGCTCAGCATACAAACCCAGTCCTACTTCAGCCCCTCCCTGGTTCCTCTGCAACGGAGAGGGAGGGGAGCTGCCACTCCCCTGGCCTCTGGCGGCAGAAGCACGGCCTGCAGCCTCAGTGCAGCTGGGACGGGCTCCGCTCCCGGGAAGGTCTGCACTGCCACCGACAAGGGCCGAGCCGGGTGCAGAACCCTGGCGCCCTGGCCCCCTGGCCTTCTGGCCCCACAGCAACTTCTCACCTGTTCTGTGACCTACACAACTCCTCCGATAAATTCATTTTCTCCTTAAGTAGTTCCTGTTGTGTGTAAACAAGAACCCTAAATCAAGGATACTTCCCTAAAACTAATAAATATCAGTGCCATGAAATTATTTGAGTATCTTTTTCTCCATGACTGAATATACAAAGATAACGGGAGCAAAGTATTCTTCTGCTGTAAAGATGGGTAGAATAGATTAAAATCCACTTGCTGAATTTTCTTTAAATAGTCCTCCAGAGCAACAGTCTGAAGAAAAGCAGGAAATGCTTTCACAGGAACACTTCTGTGGAAGGACCTAGCCTGCTTTAGGTGCAAGTGTGTCTGGCTGGCAACGTCATATACCACATCTCTCACATTTCTATCTTGACTCTTCCGTAGAAAATCCTCCTGTGAAACCCCATGCAGCATACAAATATCCATGGGAAGGAGCTCCCTTCTGCTGCTGCCGGGATAGGGTGTGGCTCTCTAGCAAGTGGCAATGCCTTGCGCTTTCCCGATGTGACAGGCAGCATGGTCTGCGTGAAGATTCTTTATGCCCAATATTTCTAGTATTAGATAAAGAAGAGAACTCTGTGTATTTTCAGCATGATTTTCTAGTTCCTGGATATTACGATATGCTTTGTCATCCAAATTTTTTTCTCTTTCATCAATGATTTTCATAAGCCATCTTTTAGTCAGATTATGTCTTCTGACAGCCTTCCATAGTTCAATGGCCACAGGCTGATGTGGATTGTCACCGTATATATCCTCCACAGTTTTCTTCCAAAACTGCGTTCGCATCAGTCCAATTGTCTTCTCAGAGACAGAGTCCTTAATCTGAGCCAGTTCCACACTGAAGGCTCTCAGTGCAAAAGCAGAGCTTCTGGATTCGGCAGGGAGTAACAGAGAACATAAATAGCCTTCATAATCTCGTTTCCGCAGCAGCTCCAAGCAATAGCGGTCAGTACCCGAAGCGCCAAGTCCACTACCCGCGGCCGCTCCTCCCGGACGCCACGGGCTCCGGAAGCCGCCGTGCGCGCGCCCACAGGCCCCGGGGTGGTCGGCGGCGGCAAAGGCCCGGGACGCCGAGCCGCAGCGGTCCCCATGCCGAGCCCAACGTGGAGGCCGCCATGACACCGACGCCCTGAACACAATGTAAATGTCCAATAATAGAAAACTTTTAATGTAAAGTATTCTATATTCAAAGTATATAATACTATGCAGAAATTAGCAGTAGTGATATAACTCACATTTATTGATATTAAATTTTATTGAAATTAAAACTATAACTCTTATCTGAATACATATTCATGCATGTATATTTAAATAGTGATTTACTGAGATATTGACTTAAGGAATAATTTCCCTTTTATCTTTTATCGATTTCCTAAATTTCTGAGTATCATTTACTAATGTAAAAGTATAGTACAAAATTAACAGAATTAATGAAAATATTTCTGCTTACTGTAATGTATTAGTATATTTGATCTTTGATTTTCATTGTTAGCAACTTAATGAATGCTCAGTCACAACTGAATGACATCCTATAACAATATGCATCTACTATGCAGATTTATAAAAGTTTATTTTTCCTACTAATACATTTATTTAATTAGGCATAGTCATTTTTCAGGACCCAGCAAGGCATGTTCTTATTAAACTGAAATAAGAACAGAGAGAAGTCTTCCAGAGGACTCAGCAGTAAAGAATCCCCTTGCAATGCAGGAGCTGCAGGAAATGCAGGTTCAATCCCTGGGCCCAGAAGATCCCTTGGAGGAGGATATGGCAACACCCTTCAGTATACTTTGCCTGGAGAATGCTACCGACAGAGGAGCCTGGTAGGCTGTAGTTCGTAGGGTCACACAGAGTCAGACACGAATGAAGCATCTTAACGGTCATGCATGCATACTAAAGGGGACAATTCTCCTGAATGGGAAAAGGTGTATAAATGAACCCAGGTCTCCCTCATTGCAGGCAGACATTTTAACCTCTGAGCCACCAGGGAAGCCCCAATAGAAGGTATAGAGAAGGCTTATGTATATAAGAAGAAAAAGATAACTAGTTATCTAAGGCATGTCAACATACAGAAATATAATTGCCAATTGGGGCAATAAAGGAACCTTACAAAGATTTGGTACAAAGAACCAGACTATACTTTTTTTAATGGACTGTTTTATGTCTGAAAATGATATCAGACATATTATCTAGAAAAATGCTCAGATGCAGTTACACAATGGATATTAGAAAAATCATCTGAAGCATTTTAAGAAGTGAGGTGACATTACCTATGGACTGGAAGCAATTATGACAGACAATATAATTAATATTATATACAGAAAAAAGATAACATTTTAAGTGGATTAAGATATTTCTAAAATATAGATAAAAATTTATTCCTATGTAATATTCTGTTTAAACAATAAAAAATTAAATCTGAGGCTTAATTTCTTCAATTAAAGTTTTAAAACACAAACTAAAAGTGATCACAAAGAAGGACAAAGTTGAAATTTATCACCATTGGTGATAAATGTATAAGGCAGTGAAAATAGAGGGAAATTGTTAATAATTTAAAACACTGAGGACAATGGTAACATGTCATTTGTATTTGTAACATGAAACATGTATTTGGTAACATGTAACATGTATTTGGTAACATGTTATTTTCTTTGGCTTAAGATTCTCCTTGATATTCGGTGTCTGCAATCTGAATATAATATATCTAATGTGTGTGTGTATATATATCTGTGCATACATGTGGTGACACACTTTGTTTTGGTATGCAGTATGAATTATGTTTTCATAGGTACTTTGGAGGATCAATAAATCAATTTGATTTATTATCATTATTTTTTCTTATGTAAATAAATTAATGCCACTTTTTTCTTAAATCTTTATTTGTACCACATTCTATATATTTTGATATGATATTTTTAATACCTAGTCATGTTATTAAAATACCATTTTATTAATATCTCATAAGGATGAAAAGTGATTTTTTAATTAAAAATGAATAACTTTTTATTATTAGTGTCCATGTTAGTACTGTATAGAATATATGATATCAAAGTGTTTAAATTTTGTTAAAAATTTAAAAATTTGCAGTGATAAATAAATGCAAATATATTTCTGATGTATGTGGAGGAAATAATTTCTTAAACTAGACAAGAAGTACCACCTCTAAAAAGTTTTGTCAATTTTGGATACATAAAAATTAAAATTTCTGTTAATATGTTTATAATACACATAAACAGAAGGAATAATATCAAGAAAAGCATCTATACACATATACACACTTTTTTCTAAATCAGTTAATAAAGACATCCAACAGAAATATGGCCAAATTTAAAGCAAAATTAAGCCATATTTTGTAAGCATTTGATCAAAATACAGAAAAGTTATGACCAAACTAGAGAACATATTAAAAAGCAGAGACATTACTTTGTCAACAAAGGTCTATCCAGTCAAAGCTATGGTTTTTCCAGTAGTCATGTATGGATATGAGAGTTGGACTACAAAGAAAGCTGAGCGCCGAAGAATTGATGCTTTTGAACTGTGGTGTTGATGAAGACTCTTGAGAGTCTCTTGGACTGCAAGGAGATCCAACCAGTCCATCCTAAAGGAAATCAGTCCTGAATGTTCACTGAAGGACTGATGTTGAAGCTTAAACTCCAATACTTTGGCCGCCTGATGCGAAGAGCTGACTCATTTGAAAAGACCTTGATGCTGGGAAAAATTGAAGGCAGGAGAAGGGGACATCAGAGGATGAGATGGCTGAATGGCATCACTGACTCAATGGACATGAGTCTGAGTAAACTCTGGAAGCTGGTAACTGACAGGGAGGCCTGGTATGCTGCAGTCCATGGGGTTGCAGTCGTATACAACTGAGCGACTGATCTGAACTGAGAGTTCTGATAACACCAAAATCTGCAGATGTATATCAATAGCTTTCCTCATAATTAAATGGCTGGGATGTAAATTAATAGAAGTAAATTAGAAAAATAGAATTTTTTTAAATTGTTGATGATATCAGTCTCAACTTCTCTTGCTCTCTCTCTCTCCCTTTTTCTTTCAGACTTTCACTTTTAAGGGAAGACTCCTGCTGCATGCTGCGTGCAGCTTGAATTAAAAGTTCCCCTGCCATACCTGGGATTTATAGAAGTTATATCTTAATTTTAAAATCTAATCTGCAGAAAATTCCAACCAAGTAAATTTTACATGTAATTACTTGACAAGGACCTATGACTTCTATTTATTCTCTTATAGTATCTACTAAATCTCAAATGTTTATAGTCCATAAAGTAAAACATTTAAGCAGCATAAGCAATATATATTTACCAAGTTTTTGCTTGAGATTCATAAATAGGATATATCAAACATAGGTTATAGCAAACATGTTATTTGATTAAGAAACAATGGTAGGAAAATTATTTCAAACTGGTACATATACATCTTTAAATTAATCGGATAAATATCATTCTTGTAATCCAGGCTGACCAGTCAGTACAGGTCAACATGTGAAGTCTCACCATTTCACTCATGACTAAGCTCATTTTCTGAGTCTTCTTTAGTCCCTTCAACATAGAATACCATTTCTCATATTACTACTTTCATGCTTTCTCTTCTACAACTGAAAGAAAGGTTTCTCAAATCTTTGATTATCTAAAGCACTCTTCAGTTTTCATTGTTTTACACATTTAGGGCAACAAGTTTAATTTTGTTCTCCTTAATAACAATCTATATTGTTTTCAGTTATTTGTTATATTTTATGTTTATACTCAACCATAATATATATGGTTCACGAGACAGGAACTTGTCTGTTTTGTTCTCCGTTCTTGTACAACTTGTTCATGTCAGAAAGACAAAGCCGACACAGAGTTAGTTCTCAATAATATTTGGTGAATGAATGACTACATTACTATAAATTTTAATAGTATTTATATTTCTAATTACATTAAATCTCATGAGTCCTTAATTGATTTTTATACAAGTGATCTCACTTGATCTGATATTGAATTTTATATCAGTCTACAGACCTTGGAAATTTTTCAAGTTTAACATTCTGCTCTTATCATTCTCTCACCTCTATTATATTTGGAACATTGTTTCTTGGTCAGAAATTACCATTTCTCAAATCCTGGGTAATTTTAGAAATTGATTTTATTTATATTTTTAGGCAATAATCAATGAGGTATTACTTGCCCCTAAAATTGCTGGGAGAAATATCAATGACCTCAGATATGCAGATGACACTACCCTTATGGCAGAAAGTGAAGAAGAACTAAAGAGCCTCTAGATGAAAGTGAAAGAGGAGAGTGAAAAAGTTGGCTTAAAGCTCGACATTCAGAAAACGAAGATCATGGCATCCAGTCCCATCACTTCATGGGAAATAGATGCAGAAACAGTGGAAACAACGACTTTATTTTTCTGGGCTGCAAAATCACTGCACATGGTGATTGCAGCCATGAAATTAAAAGATGCTTACTCCTTGGAAGAAAAGCTATGACTAACCTAGACAGCATATTAAAAATCAGAGACATTATTTTGCCAACAAAGATCTATCTAGTCAAGGCTATGGTTTTTTCAGTGGTGATGTATGGATGTGAGAGTTGGACTATAAAGAAAGCTGAGTGCCAAAAAATTGATGCTTTTGAACTGTGGTGTTAGAGAAAACTCTTGAGAGTCCTTTGGACTGCAAGGAGATCCAATCAGTCCATCCTAAAGGAAATCAGTTCTGAGTGTTCATTAGTATGACTGATGTTGAAGCTAAAACTCCAATACTTTGGCCACCTGATGTGAAGAGCTGACTCATTTGAAAAGACCCTGATGCTGGGAAAGATTGAGGGCAGGAAAAGAAGGGGATGACAGAGGATGAGATGGGGGGATGGCATCATCAACTCAATGGACATGGGTTTGGGTAAACTCTGGGAGTTGGTGATGGACAGGTTCATAGGGTCACAAAGAGTCAGACATGACTGGGCAACTGAACTGAACTGAAAATTGTCTGATATGCTATTTTAAATGTATTAAGGTAAATTATATCCTATTCAAAGATAAACTCACAACTTTTAAATATCTTGCCTTATCAGTGTCTAAATGCCCAAATGTAGTAATGACACAAAGAGTGATATAATATTCTGCCAGGTCCAATTGTTATTTACCATGCTTTCAAAGTACCTCTTTTATTGTTTATTACTTTTTCACTATCAGAAAATATTCATAAGCTACAGTTCTCTTCTTGAGGAATCGAGTAATTGAGATTGATATTAGAAATATTGTTTTTTTATTATGATATATATTAATCCATTTTAGACCCAATTTCTATCACAACTAAAGCAGGTGTTTTTTTCATATTTGCACTTATAAATTGAATCTAAAGAAATGTTTTACATGTAACAAAAGTTAACACTGAAGAATACCCAAGATACATGCTGTTTACATGGATGATGACACATCAAAGTCTTAAGAGCCTAAGTATTTAAAGAGCTTCAAAAAAAATAAATAAATAAAATAAAGAGCTTCAGTATGATTCATTAGGGCATTGAGCAACTTGTTTGGATTATTTAAAAAAAATTAGATTGCTCTGTGAGGGTTATAATACTAATAAAATACTCTTTAATAAATAATACATTTAGCAAAGCGTATTAACTTCAATGGAGCTTCCCAGTTGGTGCATTGGTAAAAATTCTGCTTGGCAACACAGGAGCCACAGGAGACCAGGTTCCATTTCTTGATCAGGAAGATTCCCAGAGTGGGAGACAGCAATCCAACCCAGTATTCTTGCCTGGAGAATTCACTGAATAGAGGAGCCAGGCCTGCTACAATCTAAGATGTCTTGAAGAGTCCAACATAACTGAGCATACACATACACACGTTAAATTTAGTAGTAGAATGACTCACTCTATAGCTATTAGAGAAACCCACTACTTGTTCTGAGAAATTCCTTCTTACTAAGTGATACACCTCAATAGAAATAAGCCCTAAATAAGTTTCCATTCAAGTAATAGCTTATCTTAAAATGGTACTGAGTTTTGCCATTTTTGACAGTATGCATAGACATAGAAGGTATTATGTAAAGTGAAATAAATCAGAGAAAGGCAAATCCTGTATGATTTCATTTATATGTGGAATCTAAAAAACAAAACAAATAAACAAAAACAGACTAATAGATACAGAACACAAACACGTGGTTGCCAGGGGTGGGTGGAAAGTTGTGCTGGAAATCAGTAAAATCAGTAAGAGAAATTAAGAGGTAAAAACTTCCAGCTACAAAAGAGATGAATCATAGGTATGAAGTGTACAACATAAGGAATATAGTCAATACTACAGTAGTAACTTTGTATGGTGACTATTCTTATAATGGTGATCATTTTGTAATGTATAAAAATACTGAAACACTATGTCATGTACCTTAAACTAATATGGTGAAAGTGAAAGTGAAAGCAGAGTCACTCAGGTGCGTTTGACTCTTTGAGACCTCGTGGACTGTAGCCCACTAGCCTCCTCCATCCATGGGATTTCCAGGCCAGAATACTGGAGTGGGTTGCCATTTCCTTCTCCAGGGGATCTTCCCGACCCAAAGATTGAACCCAAGTCTCCTGCATTGCAGGCAGATGCTCTGACCTCCGAGCCACCTGGGAAGCCCAAGTAACATGGTGGTATAAATACCATGTGAGAAGCCCTTTTATACTAACTTATTTTTAATTTTAAAATATACATTAAAATTACAATAAAATTTTAATTTAAATGTATCAGGTTATAAATGAAAAGCCACTGTTTCTTCCTACACATTTTCTTCCTTTTCAATTGTACTTGAAAACAGGAAGAAGATGTCAATCGTACTTGAAAAAAGGAAGAAAATGTGTAGGAAGAAACAGTGGCTTTTCAATTATAACCTGATAAATCTAAATTAAAATTTTATTGTAATTTTAATGTATGTTTTAAAATTTAAAATAAATTAGTATAAAAGGGCTTCTCACATGGGGCTCGTAGCAAAGAATCCTCCAGCCAATGCAGGAGACATAAGAGACATGGGCTTGATCTTTGGGTTGGGAAGATCCCCTGGAGTAGGGCATGGCAACCCACTCCAGTATTCTTGCCTGGAGAATTCCATGGACAGAGGAATCTAGTGGGCTACAGTCCTAAGGCCACAGCATCAGACACTACTGAAGCAACTTAGCACAGACTCACACACATTTCATTTATACATGGACGTATTGAGGGATATTTTGGTTGCTTCTACATTTTGCAATTATCAATAAAGCATTCATGTGAAGGTTTTTAAGTAAATGTGTTTTCAGCTCATTTGCATAAATACCTAGGGATGTAACTGCTGGCTTATTATAGTAAGAGTATGTTTAATTTTATAAGAAACAGTCAAAATGTCTTCCAAAGTGACTGTAACATTTTGCCTTCCCCCAGCAAGGAATGAGAGCTCCTGTTACTCCACATGTTCACCAACATTTGATGTTGTCAGTGTTTTTGACTTACCAATCTACTAGGTAAGCAATGGTCTTCCTTTGTTGTTTTAATTTGTGATTGCCTAATGATGGTGGGAGGCTTACCTATTGGCTCAGCTGATAAAGAATCTGCCTGCCATGCAGGAGACTCAGGTTCAATACTTGGGTAGAGATGATACCCTGGAGAAGGGATAGGCTACTCACTTCAGTATTCCTGCCTGGAGAATTCCATAGACAGAGAAGTCTGGCAGACTACAGTCCATGAGGTCACAAAGAGTCAAATATGCGACTAACACACACACACACACACACACACACACACACACATGATGATGATGGACCATAAAGAAGGCTGAATGCTGAAAAATCAATGCTTTAGATTCTTCCTTTTCAATTGTACTTGAAAACAGGAAGAAGATGTCAATCGTACTTGAAAAAAGGAAGAAAATGTGTAGGAAGAAACAGTGGCTTTTCAATTATAACCTGATAAATCTAAATTAAAATTTTATTGTAATTTTAATGTATGTTTTAAAATTTAAAATAAATTAGTATAAAAGGGCTTCTCACATGGGGCTCGTAGCAAAGAATCCTCCAGCCAATGCAGGAGACATAAGAGACATGGGCTTGATCTTTGGGTTGGGAAGATCCCCTGGAGTAGGGCATGGCAACCCACTCCAGTATTCTTGCCTGGAGAATTCCATGGACAGAGGAATCTAGTGGGCTACAGTCCTAAGGCCACAGCATCAGACACTACTGAAGCAACTTAGCACAGACTCACACACATTTCATTTATACATGGACGTATTGAGGGATATTTTGGTTGCTTCTACATTTTGCAATTATCAATAAAGCATTCATGTGAAGGTTTTTAAGTAAATGTGTTTTCAGCTCATTTGCATAAATACCTAGGGATGTAACTGCTGGCTTATTATAGTAAGAGTATGTTTAATTTTATAAGAAACAGTCAAAATGTCTTCCAAAGTGACTGTAACATTTTGCCTTCCCCCAGCAAGGAATGAGAGCTCCTGTTACTCCACATGTTCACCAACATTTGATGTTGTCAGTGTTTTTGACTTACCAATCTACTAGGTAAGCAATGGTCTTCCTTTGTTGTTTTAATTTGTGATTGCCTAATGATGGTGGGAGGCTTACCTATTGGCTCAGCTGATAAAGAATCTGCCTGCCATGCAGGAGACTCAGGTTCAATACTTGGGTAGAGATGATACCCTGGAGAAGGGATAGGCTACTCACTTCAGTATTCCTGCCTGGAGAATTCCATAGACAGAGAAGTCTGGCAGACTACAGTCCATGAGGTCACAAAGAGTCAAATATGCGACTAACACACACACACACACACACACACACACACACACATGATGATGATGGACCATAAAGAAGGCTGAATGCTGAAAAATCAATGCTTTAGAATTGTGGTGCTGGAGAAGACTCTTGTGAGTCCCTTTAACAGCAAAGAGATCAAATCAATCAATCTAAAAGGAAATAAACTCAATAGTCACTGGAAGAGCTGATGCTAAAACTGAAACTCAGATATTTGGCACCCTGATGCAAAGAGCCGACTCATTAGAAAAGACCCTGATGCTGGAAAAGATTGAAGGCAGGAAGCAAAGAGGACAACAGAAGGTAAAATGGTTCAGTTCAGTTCAGTTGCTCGGTTGTGTCTGACTCTTTGCAACCTCATGGACTGCACCATGCCAGGCTTCCTTGTCTATCACCAGCTCCCAGAGTGTGCTCAAACTCATGTCCATCGAGTTGGTGATGATGTCCAACCATCGCATCCTCTGTCATCCCCTTCTCATTCTGCCTTCAGTCTTTCCCATCATCATTTCCAGTGAGTCAGTTCTTCACATCAGGTGGACAAAGTATTGGGGTTTCAGCTTCAGCATCAGTCCTTCCAATGAATATTCAGGACTGATTTCCTTTAAGATTGACTGGTTTGATCTCTTTGCCATCCAAGAGACTCTAAAGAGTCTTCTCCAACATCAACATCACTTTCAAAAGCATCAATATTTCAGCAGTTGGCTTTCTTTATAGTCCAACACTCACATCCATACATGACTACTGGAAAGTCATAGCTTTGACTAGATGGAACTTTATAGGCAAATTAATGTCTCTGATTTTTAATATGCTGTCTAGGGTGGTCAGAACTTTTCTTCAAAGGAGCAAGTATCTTTTAATTTCATGGCTGCAGTCACCATCTGCAGTGGTTTTGGAGCCCCCAGAATAAAGTTTCTCACTGTTTCCATTCTTTCCTCATCTATTTGACATGCAATGATGGGGCCAGATGCCATGATCTTAGTTTTTTGAATGCTGAGTTTTAAGCCAACTTTTTCACTCTCCTCTTTCATTTTCATCAAGAGGCTCTTTGGTTCCTCTTCACTTTGTGCCATAAGGGGATGTTGTCTGCCTAACTGAAGTTATTGACATTTCTCCCAGCAATCTGTATTCCAGCTTGTGCTTCATACAGCTGGGCATTTCACATGATGTACTCTGCATATAAGTTAAATAAGCAAGGTGACAATATATAGTCTTGATGTACTCCTTTCCCAACTGGGAAGCAGTCTGTTGTTCCATGTCCAGTTCTAACTGTTGCTTCTTGACCTGCATACAGCTTTCTCAGGAGGTAAGATGGTCTGGTTTTCCCATCTCTTTAAGAATTTTCCACAATTTGTTGTGATTCACACAGTCAAAGGCTTTGGTATAGTCAATAAAGCAGAAATATATATTTTTCTATATCGAGTACACCAGTACTTATACAAATTACACAGTCTTAAAATTGCACATTCTTACATATAATTTAAAATCATTATAATGCTAATTTCATAATTAAAGTTTCAGGCTTGAAAAAAGTGTAAATAGTTTTTAAATTAAAAAGTAATATTTTTCAAAGATATATGCAGCTTTTTTCCCATGTTTTTGTCTCTAAAATTTAGGTGAATTTGATGAGTCTTAGACTTATTTCCAGATTATTTCAGAATATACAAAACATTGATTCTTCATGTTTTAAGATGAAGTGCATGTGAAAAGATAATGGAAATTAAAAGTGAATACATATAAAAGAGTTTACATCTTCATAATAGATGTAAAATATTACATTATTTATATATAAATATAAACTCCTCTCAGTCGCTGCCCCGACCTCAGACACAAGGTAGCTCCTCTCGGCTGTTCCTGTGCCGTCACAGCCTAGCACTCTAGGCTGCTACCCCTGACCTCGGGAGTGGGGTAGCTCCTCTCAGCCACCGCGCTGTGCCAGCCCGGCTCTCGCTGCCGCCCGCACTTACCGTCCGAGGTCAGTTGCAGCCAGGAGGAGCTACCTCGTGTCCAAGGTCAGGGCGGTGGGTGGGTGGAGCTACCCTACATCCAAGACCAGTGGCAGCCGGGAGGAGACACCCCACATCCGACAGCAGGGGAATCCGAGGTCAGGCCAGTGGTGGCCGGAAGAAGCCACCTCAGTCTGGAGGCCAGGGGCAGTGACCCTGAGGGGCCACCATGAGTTCGAGGCCAGGGGTGGCAGCTGGGTGGAGCCACCCACACCCGAGACCAGGGCTGGCGGCCATGAGGAGCAACCCAAGGAGCGGTACGTAGGAGGGCCTAGAGGAGCTATCCCACATTGAAGGTCAGGAATCATGGCCTTAAGGACATACCCTGTCCAAGGTAAGGAGCGGAAGCTGTGCTTTGCTGGAGAAGCCATGAAGAGATACCCCATGCCCAAGGTAAGAGAAACTCAAGTAAGATGGTAGGTGTTGCAAGAGGGCATCAGAGGGCAGACACATTGAGACCATAGTCACAGAAAACTAGTCAGTCTAATCACACTAGGATCACAGCCTTGTCTAACTCACTGAAACCAAGCCATGCCTGAAGGGCAACCCAAGACGGGCAGGTCATGGTGGAGAGGTCTGACAGAACATTGTCCACTGGAGAAGGGAATGGCAAGCAACTTCAGTATTCATGCCTTGAGATCCCCATGAACAGTATGAAAAGGCAAAATGATAGGATACCAAAAGAGGAGCTCCTCAAGTCATTAGGTGCCCAATATGCTACTGGAGATCAGTGGAGAAATAACTCCAGAAAGAATGAAGGGATAGAGCCAAAGCAAAAACAATACCCAGAAGTGCATGTGACTGGTGATAGAAGCAAGATCCAATGTTGTAAAGAGCAATATTGCATAGGAACCTGGAATGTCAGGACCATGAATCAAGGCAAATTGGAAGAGGTCAAACAAGAGATGGCGAGGGTGAATGTCAACATTGTAGGAATCAGCAAACTAAAATGGACTGGAATGGGTCAATTCAACTCAGATGACCATTATATCTACTACTGTGGGCAGGAATCCCTCAGACGAATTGGAGTAGCCATCATAGTCAACAAAAGAGTCCAAAATGCACTACTTGGATGCAATCTCAAAAGTGATAGAATGATCTCTGTTCGTCTCCAAGGCAAACCATTCAATATCACAGTTATCCAAGTCTATGCCCCAACCAGTAATGCTGAAGAAGCTGAAGTTGAATGGTTTTATGAAGACCTACAAGACGTTTTAGAAGTAACATCCCCAAAAGATGTATTTTTCATTATAGTGGACTGGAATGCTAAAGTAGGAAGTCAAGAAACATCTGGGGTAACAGGCAAATTTGGCCTTGGAATGCAGAATGAAGCAGGGGAAGGACTAATAGAGTTTTGCCAAGAAAATGCACTGGTCATAGCAAACACCCTCTTCCAACAACACAATAGAAGACTCTTCACAGGGACATCACCAGGGGGTCAACGCTGAAATTAGATTGATTATATTCTATGCAGCCAAAGATGGAGAAGCTCTAAACAGACAACAAAGACAAGACCAGGAGCTGACTGTGGTTCAGATCATGAACTCCTTATTACCAAATTCAGACTTAAGTTAAAGAAAGTAGGGAAAACCGCTAGACCATTCAAATATGACCTAAATCAAATCCCTTATGATTATACAGTGGAAGTGAGAAATAGATTTAAGGGCCTAGATCTAATAGATAGAGTGCCTGATGAACTATCGAATGAGATTCGGGACATTGTACGGGAGACAGGGATCAAGACCATCCCCAGGGAAAAGAAATGCAAAAAAGCAAAAGGGCTGTCTGGGGAGGCCTTACAAATAGCTGTGAAAAGAAGAGAGGCAAAAAGCAAAGGAGAAAAGGAAAGATGTAAGCATCTGCATGCAGAATTCCAAAGAATAGCGAGAAGAGATAAGAAAGCCTTCTTCAGCGATCAATGCAAAGAAATAGAGGAAAAGAACAGAATGGGAAAGACTAGAGATCTCTTCAAGAAAATTAGAGATATCAAGGGAACATTTCATGCAAAGATGGGCTCGATAAAGGACAGAAATGGTCTGGACCTAACAGAAGCAGAAGATATTAAGAAGAGGTGACAAGAATACATGGAAGAACTGTACAAAAAAGATCTTCACAACCCAGATAGTCATGATGATGTGATCACTAATCTAGAGCCAGACACCTTGGAATGTGAAGTCAAGTGGGCCTTAGAATGCATCACTACGAACAAAGCTAGTGGAGGTGATGGAATTCCAGTGGAGCTGTTTCAAATCCTGAAAGATGATGCGGTGAATGTGCTACACTCAATATGTATGCCAGCAAATTTAGAAAACTCAGCAATTGCCACAAGACTGGAAAAGGTCAGTTTTCATTCCAATCCCAAAGAAAGGCAATGCCAAAGAATGCTCAAACTACCGCACAATTGCACTCATCTCACATGCTAGTAAAGTAATGCTCAAAATTCTCCAAGCCAGGCTTCAGCAATACATGAACCGTGAACTGTCTGATGTTCAAGCTGGTTTTAAAAAAGGCAGAGGAACCAGAGATCAAACTGCCAACATCTGCTGGATCATGGAAAAAGCAAGAGAGTTCCAGAAAAACATCTATTTCTGCTTTATTGACTATGCCAAAGCCTTTGACTGTGTGGATCACAATAAACTGTGGACAATTCTGAATGAGATGGGAATACCAGACCACCTGACCTGCCTCTTGAGAAATCTGTATGCAGGTCAGGAAGCAACAGTTAGAACTGGACATGGAACAACAGACTGGCTCCAAATAGGAAAAGGAGTACATCAAGGCTGTATATTGTCACCCTGCTTATTTAACTTCTATGCAGAATACATCATGAGGAACACTGGGCTGGAAGAAACACAAGCTGGAATCAAGATTGCTGGGAGAAATATCAATAACCTCAGATATGCAGATGATACCACCCTTATGGCAGAAAGTAAAGAGGAGCTAAAAAGCCTCTTGATGAAAGTGAAAGAGGAGAGTGAAAAAGTTGGCTTAAAGCTCCACATTCAGAAAATGAAGATAATGGCATCTGGTCCCATCACTTCATGGGAAAGGGATGGAGAAAAAGTGGAAACAGTGTCAGACTTTATTTTGGGGGTCTCTAAAATCACTGCAGATGATGACTGCAGCCATGAAATTAGCAGACGCTTACTCCTTGGAAGAAAAGTTATGACCAACCTAAATAGTATATTCAAAAGCAGAAACATTACTTTGCCGACTAAGGTCCGTCTAGTCAAGGCTATGGTTTTTCCTGTGACCATGTATGGATGTGAGAGTTGGACTGTGAAGAAGGCAGGGCACTGAAGAATTGATGCTTTTGAACTGTGGTGTTGGAGAAGACTCTTGAGAGTCCCTTGGACTGCAAGGAGATCCAACCAGTTCATTCTGAAGGAGATCAACCCTGGGGTTTCTTTGGTAGGAATGATGCTCAAGCTGAAACTCCAGCACTTTGGCCACCTCATGCAAAGAGTTGACTCACTGGAAAAGACTCTGATGATGGGAAGGATTGAAGGCAGGAGGAGAAGGGGACGATCGAGGTTGAGATGGTTGGATGGTATCACGGACTCAATGGACGTTAGTCTGAGTAAACTCCGAGAGATGGTAATGAGCAGGGAGGCCTGGTGTGCTTTGTGACATGGAGTCACAAAGAGTTGGACACGACTGAGGGACTGAACTGAACTGAACTGAAATATAAACTACTACATTACATAATAGATATAAAATATTGTCTTCTCTGATGGCTCAGATGGTAAAGAATCTTACTGCAATGCAGAAGACCCAAGTTTAATCCCTGGGTCAGGAAGATCCTCTGGAGAAGGGAATGGCTACCCACTCTGATATTCTTTCCTGGAAAATTCCATGGACAGAGGATCTTGGCAGGCCACAGTCTATAGGGTCACAAAGAATTGGACATGATTGAATGACGAACATACAAAAGTACTTATTGATTTGTTATATGCTACTGATTACTGGAATTTTCATTAAGTACGTGTAATGTGAAGGATACTACTAGGTTGTGAAATTAATTTATTTTGGAATAATTTTGTTAAAAATAAAACAAGCACTTAAGGCTAATTTCAATAAGAAAAAGGTATTTATATTCACCCTTTTAGGGAAGATGACAGGAAAGCAACTACAGAGGTGTAGAATATGGAAATTTATGCAAATACATTTAATATGTGAAGAGTACCTATTAATTTTAGGCAATGAAAAGACAGGTAACAGTTACAGTTGTTAACGAGTTGTGCACTGGGAATTGTATACCTTCCTGAATATATTATTTGAAGGCCAGATGAAGAAGCAGTTGTGAAGATGTCAAAGTGAATGTTGCACAGAAATGCACAACTGTCAGTGGTAGATACACCATTATTGTGTTTAACTTCTATATTATATGCACATGACAGCTTCAGTAAAGAGGTGCTAGGGTAAGGTGGACAAATAATAAAATCTACTCTTATCCTTGAAAACTTAAATGGGTTACAAATACCTAGAAAAAACCCATAAAAAATGATTTTACATGCGCAACATGAAATTGCAGTAAAGAATTTGCCAAGTGAGAAAAGCACTATATTAATCCTCATATTAAAAAATATATATATGCTAAAACAGATGATATTTAAAAGTCATAATATACATGATATAATTCATTATATTGATAAGAATAATGGTTAATATGGCAGTTTGGAGTATTTTTAAAAGCTGAGAATTTTGTGAGAAACTTTAATTTTAAAAAAGTAGTTCTTATAAGCAGTAAAAGCTTGCACACTTTCAAGGGCTTGAAAACATTCAATGACACTTATTTTCTTTGTTTGTCCTTCTGTTATTTTCTACTATTGACATTAATATCTCTTAGAAGGCCAGTAGGAGAAAAGATATTTTTAATGTTACAATTTGGATACTTTCTAAGGTTTAGATCTGATATAATCCCTGATTAGCTATTTAAATATCAATTTCAAAGACTATACCACAAGTTAGCATTTAAACCTTAATATTTCGCTATTGTAGTTCAATCCCTCTGCCATATCCAACTGTTTTCAACCCCATGGACTGTAGCACACCAAGCTTCTCTATACTTCACCATCTCCTAGACTCTGTGTGACCCCATAGATGGCAGCCCACCAGGCTCCCCCATCCCTGGGATTCTCCAGGCAAGAACACTGGAGTAGGCTCCCATCTCCTTCTCCAATGCATGAAAGTGAAAAGTGAAAGTGAAGTGACTCAGTCATGTCCTACTCTTAGCGACCACATGGACTGCAGCCTGCCAGACTCCTCTGTCCATGGGATTTTCCAGGCAAGGTTACTGGAGTGGGGTGCCATTGCTTCTCCAGCCATCTCCTAGAGTTTGCTCAAATACATGTCAATTGAGTTGATGAAGCCATGCAACCATCTGATGGTCTATTGTCCTCTTCTCCTCAGGCCTTCACTCTTTCCCAGCATCAAAGTCTTTTCCAGTGAGTCAGCTCTGCACATCAGGTGGCAAAAGTATATGAACTTCAGCTTCAGCATCAGTCCTTACAATGAATATTCAGGGTTAATTTCCTTTAGGATTGAATGGTTTGATCTCCTTTCTGTCCAAGAGGCTCTCAAGAGTCTTCTACAACACCACAGTTTGAAGACATCAATTCTTCGATGCTATTTTTTTATTGTCCAACTCTCACATGTGTACGTGACTACTTAAGAAACCATAGCTTTGACTATACAGAAATTTGTAGGCAAAGTAATGTCTGCCTTTTAATATACTGTCATTGCTTTTCTTCCAAGGAACAAATGTCTTTCAATTTCTTGGCTGCAGTCAATACCCACAATGATTTAGGAACCCTAGAAAGTAAAGTCTGCCATTGTTTCCCCATCTATTTTCCATGAAGTTATGGGACTAGATGCCATGATTTTAGTTTTTTGAATGCTGAGTTCTAAGCCAGGTTTGTCACTCTCTTTTTTCCCCTTCTTCAAGAAGCTCTTTAATTCCTCTTCACTTTCTGCCACAAGGGTGGTATCATCTGTATACCTAAAGTTATTGATATTCCTCCTCAAGATTGTGATTCCAGCTTGTGATTAATCTAGCTTGGCATTTCACATGATGTACTCTGCATATAAGATAAATAAATAGGGTGACAGTATACAATCTTGATATATTCCTTTACCAGCTGTTGCTACTTGACCTGCATACAGGGTACACAAGAGGCAATTCAGGTGGTCTGGTATTCCCATCTCTTCAAGGTTTTACACAGTTTGTTGTGATCTACACAGTCAAAGAACTTAGCATAGTCAATGAAGTAGAAGTAGATGTTTTTCTGATATTCTCTAGCTTTTTCTATGATCTAAATAATTTGGCAATTTGATCTCTGGTTCCTCTGCCTTTCCTAAATCCAACTTATACATGTGGATTGTCTTGGTTCACATGCTGTTGAAACCAAGCATGAGGGATTTTCAGCATAAATTTGCTAACATAGGAAATGAATGTTTGAACATTCTTTGTAATTACCCTTCTTTGGGATTGGATGAAGCCTGATCTTTTCCAGTCCTGTGGCCTTGGCTGAGTTTTCCAAATTTGCTGGAATATTGAGTGTAGCACTTTCACAGCATCATCTTTTTAGGATTTGAAATAGCTCAACTAGAATTCCATCAACTCCACTAGCTTTGTTCATAGTGATGTTTCCTAAGGCCCACTTGATTTCACACTCCAGGATGTCTAGCTCTAGATGAGTGGCAACATCATTATGGTTATCTGGGTCATGAAGATATTTTTTGATCTTCTGTGTATTCTTGACACCTCTTCATAAACATCTTCTGCTCCTGTTAGGGCCATACCATTTCTGTCTTTTATTGTGCCCATCTTTGCATGAAATGCTCCCTTGGTACCTCAAATTTTATTGAGGAGATCTCTAGTCATTCCCATTCTACTTTTTCCCTCTATTTCTTTGCATTGTTCACTTAAAAAAGTTTTTCTATCTCTCTGTGCTCTTCTTTGGAACTCTGCATTCAGATGAGTAAATCTCTCCTTTTTCTCCTTTGCCTTTTACTTCTCATTATTTCTTAGCTATTTCTAAAGCTTCTTCAGACAACCATTTTGCTTTTTGCATTTCTGTTTCTTGGGAATGGTTTTAATCAGCACCTCTGATACAGTGTTATAAAACTGTCCATAGTTCTTCAGGCACTCTGTTAGACTAATCCCTTGAATCTATTTGTCACTTTTACTGTATAACTGACCAGTAACACTGAGGAAGCTGAAATTGAATGGTTATATGAAGACCTATGGAGAAGGCAATGGTAACCCACTCCAGTACTCTTGTCTGGAAAATCCCATGGATGGAGGAACCTGGTAGGCTACAGTCCATGGGGTCACAGAGAGTTGGACATGACTGAGCGACTTCACTTTCACTTTTCACCTTCATGAACTGGAGAAGGAATTGGCAACCCAGTCCAGTGTTCTTACCAGGTCAGAGCTTGATGGGCTGCAGTCTATGGGATCATACAGAGATGGACATGACTGAAGCGAATTAGCAGCAGCAGCAGCATGAAGAACTACAAGACCTTTTAGAATTAACACCCCCAAAAGATGTCCTTTTCCTTATAGGGGACTGGAATGCAAAAGTAGGAAGCCAAGAAACACATGAGGTAAGAGGAAAATTTGGCCATGGAGTATAGAATGAAGTAGGGCAAAGGCTAATAGAGTTTCGCCAAGAGAACTCATTGGTCATAGGAAACACCCTCTTCCAAAAACACAAAAAAAGACTCTACACATGGACATCACCAGATGGCCAACAGCATAGTCAGATGATTATATTCTTTGTAGCCAAAGATGGCGAATCTCTATGCAGTCAGCAAAAACAAGACCAGTAGTGGACTATAGTTCAGATCATGAAATCCTTATTGCCAAATTCAGATTTAAATTGAAGAAAGTGGGGAAAACCACTAAATCATTCAGATATGACCGAAATCAAATACCTGATGGTTATAAAGTGGAAGTGAGAAATAGATTTAACAGACAGATCAGAAAACAGAATGCCTGATGAACTATGGACAGAGATTCATGACATTGCACTGGAGACAGGGATCAAGACCATCCCTAAGAAAAAGAAATGCAAAAAAGCAAAATGGCTGTCTGAGGAGGCCTTACAAATAGCTGTGAAAAGAAGAGAAGTGAAAAGCAAAGAAGAAAAGGAAAGATATACCCATCTGAATGCAGAGTTCCAAAGAATAGTAAGGAGAGATAAGAAAGTCTTCCTCAGTGATCAATGCAAAGAAATAGAGGAAAGCAATAGAAGGGGAAAGACTAGAGATTCCTTCAAGAAAATTAGAGATGCCACAGGAACATTTCATGCAAAGATGGGTGCAATATAGGACAGAAATGGTATGGATCTGACAGAAGCGGAAGATAGTAAGAATAGGTGGCAATAATACACAGAAGAACTGCACAAAAAAGATCTTCAGTACCCAGTTAATCATGATGGTGTGATTACTCACCTAGAGCCAAATATTCTAGAATGTGAAGTCAAGTGGGCCTTAGGAAAAATCACACAAACATAGCTAGTGGAGGTGATGGAATTCCAGTTGAGCTATTTAAAATCCTAAAAGATGATGTTATGAACGTGCTGCACTAAATATGTCAGCAAATTTGGAAAACTCAGCAGTGGCCACAGGACTAGAAAAGGTCAGTTTTCATTCCAACCCAAAAGAAAGGAAATTGCAAAGAATGCTCAAATTACTGCACAATTGTACTAATCTCAGTTCAGTTCAATCGCTTAGTCATGTCCGAATCTTTGTGACCCCATGAATCGCAGCACACCAGGCCTCCCTGTCCATCACCATCTCCCGGACTTCATTCAGACTCACATCCATCGAGTCTGTGATCCCATCCAGCCATCTCATCCTCGGTCGTCCCCTTCTCCTCCTGCCCCCAATCCTTCCCAGCATCAGTCTTTTCCAATGAGTCAACTCTTCACATGAGGTGGCCAAAGTACTGGAGTTTCAGCTTTAGCATTATTCCTTCCAAAGAAATCCCAGGGTTGATCTCCTTCAGAATGGACTGGTTGAATTAATGCTCAAAATTCTCTAAGCCAGGCTTCAGCAACATATGAACCATGAAATTCTAGAGTTCAAACTGGTTTTAGAAGAGACAAAGGAATCAGAGCTCAAATTGTCAACATCAGCTGGATCATTGAAAAGCAAGAGAATTTCACATAAACATCTGTTTCTACTTACTGTCTATGCCAAAGCCTTTGACAGTGTGGATCACAATAAACTGTAGAAAATCCTTGGAGAGATGGGAATATCAGACCACCTGACCTGCCTTTTGAGAAACCTGTATGTAGGTCAGGAGGCAACAGTTAGAACTGGACATGGGATGACAGACTGGTTCTACATAGTAAAAGGAGTATATCGAGGCTGTATATTGTCACCCTGCTTATTTAACTTATATGCAGAGTACATCATAAGAAATGCTGAGCTGCATGAAGCACGAGCTGGAATTAAGATTGCTGGGAGAAATGTCAATAACCTCAGATATGCAGATTGCCGGGTTCCAGCCCTGGTGGGTCCAGGGTAATCCGAAGGGGAGAAGGAATTGGCGTCCTAGGAAAAAACTTTTTTAATTATAAATATATAGAGAGATTAGAAACGGATAGTGTAGTAGGAAATATTAGTGGAGAAAAAGATGCTGAATAACTTGGTTTATGTGGGATACCAATAAAATTCCAAGATAAGGAATTTGCACCATCTACGTTGGGCCACCAGCGCCACTTGAATATCAGAAGGTGCCCCTCCTTGGGCTCCTTCTCACGTGGAACTTAAAAGCCTGGGCAAGTAAGTAAACGTGGCAAGCACCCATGCTCTAGATGGGAATTCAGCCAGAAAAATGGGGAGCAAGAAAGAAACGACACAGGGGAATCAGTCTTTCCAGAAACTGATCCAATTTCTTTATTTTTCAGGTTTGCTTATATACCTTTTGTTACACATAGAGACAAATGGCAATTTTAAAGTCATGCAGGGATCAGCAGTCCTGACCTTTATCAAAATCAGGTGTTTCACATAAATGTGTAAAAATAAGGTCTTAGGGGTTTTACATCATCTTCTGGCCATGAGGCCTGCTGACATTTTATGATCCTTTCTTTCTGATAACCAAAAAATTTATTTTTTCCAAGGGTGTTTTTTCTTAAACCAGGTGCCACCCTCTGAAGGTACCAGATAAAGTTGCATTCCTATAGGGTGAGGGTGTAGTGGGTTACAACCAAGAAAGGAATTTATTTAACCTAAGGTTAACATGATTAATCTTAAAGGTTAATACTTATTTCTCCTATATGCTGGTTATATTCATTATAAGGGCAGGGAATATGGAGATTTAACAGCAAACATTAGCCCAACAAATGAAAACCCTTCACCAATGTTCCCCTTAAGATCTATTTAGTCTTAAGATAGTGATAAAGTTACATTTTTACATAGCAAGGACACAGTGACTTATAACAAAGTACAGTGATCTATAACAAAAGAGAAAATTCATTAACTCAAAAATTCTAGTATTGCCAATATCAAAAACTACTATATTTCCTTTTCTACATTCTAAATACATTGATTTATATATTCCCAGGTGCCTAAGGATATGGAGGCCTGGCACCAATCATTGACTCAACAATGAGAAAAGCCCTATGCTAATTAAGATTTTCAAAATTCTCCAGACTCTCTGTGCTGTTTATGGTTGAGAGGTTGTCACACAGCTAATCTGTCAGCAGAGAGGTTTGACCTGAGACATCCTTGTCACACCCAGGGCAGGGAATTAGCAGCAATTATTGGCACAACAAGTAAAAAACCCTTCACCAATATAATTCCTAACCACTCACTATACTAATAATTTCTAACTTCCTAAAAGAATTTACCTTAGTAAGTATAAAACATCTTGTGCCTCTCAGGGTTGGGAGGCTGTAAACAATCACATGTGGCCAGACGAACCTGTACAGGCAAGCTAGGTAACATTCAGAGGAGTTAGTAAGTTGAAACACTCTTGTCACGCCCAGGAATTTTTATTGGCTGGAGCTGCATGTTTACTCTTTCTCCGAGAGAACCAGTGGGGAACAGCTCTCCATAAAGTCAGAGGGGTAGGTGAGAGCATGAAACAGTAAAGTAGGTAGACTCTGTTTTGGGGGGTAGATCTCAGGAACAGGGGTTTTCCTGAGACTCGACCCCATCTTTGCATATGCCGAAGCCTCCTTCCTCATGACCTTTGCCATGGGCGGAGCTCCTCACACTGGCTCCCTGCAGCAGATAACACTACTGTTATGGTAGAAAGTGAAGAAGAACAAAGAGCCTCTTGATGAAAACGAAAGATAAGGGTGAAAAAGTTCGCTTAAAGCTCAACATTCAGAAAATGAAGATCATGGCATCCAGTCCCATCACTTCATGGCAAATAAATGGGGAAAAAGTTGAAACAGTGGCTGACTTTATTTTGGTGGCCTCCAAAATCACTGCAGATGGTGACTGCATTCATGAAATTAAAAGACGCTTACTCCTTGGAAGAAAAGTTATGATCAACCTAGAGAGCATATTCAAAAGCAAAGCCATTACTTTGCCAACAGAAGTCCATCTATTCAAAGCTATGGTTTTCCCAGTCCTCATGTATGAATGTGAGAGCTGGACTATAAAGAAAGCTGAGTGTCAAAGAACAGATGCTTTTGAAATGTAGTGTTGGAGAAGACTCTTGAGAGTCCCTTGGACTGCAAGGAGATCCAACCAGTCCATCCTAAAGGAGATCAGTCCTGGGTGTTCATTAGAAGAACTGATGTTGATGCAGAAACTCCAATACTTTGGGTACCTGATGCAAAGAGCTGACTCCTTTGGAAAGATTCTGATGCAGGGGAAGATAGAGGGCAGGAGAAGAAGAGGAGGACAGAAGATGAAATTATTGGATGGCATCACCGACTCAATGGACATTTCTTTGGGTAGGCTCTGGGAATTCGTGGAAGGACAGGGAGGCCTGGCCTCCTGCAGTTCATGGGGTCTGAGTCGAACATGACTGAATGACTGAACTGAACTGAACTGTATAATCATAAGGGATTTGATTTAGATCATACCTGAATGAGCTAGTGGTTTTCCCTAGGTTTCAATTTAAGTTTGAATTTTGCATCGAGTTCATGATCTGAGCCATAGTCAGCTTCCGGTCTTGTTATTACTGACTGTATATAGCCTCTCCATCTTTGCCCTATAAAGAACATAATCAATCTGATTATGGTATTGAACATTTGGTGATGTCCATGTGTAGAGTCATTTCTTGTGTTGTTGGAAGAGCGTGTTTGCTATGACGAGTGTGTTCTCTTGGCAAAGCTCTGTTAGCCTTTGCCCTGCTTCATTTTGTACTCCAAAGCCAAACTTGCTTGTTACTCCAGGTATCCCTTGATCATAGGTTTGCATTCTAGTCCCCTATGATGAAAAGGACATTTTTTGTTAGTTCTAGAATGTCTTTTAGATCTTCATAGAACCGTTCAACTTCAGCTTCTTTGGCATTAGTGATTGGGGCAATGATTTGTATTACTTTGATATTGAATGACCTGAAAAGTGCAGAGATCATTCTGTCGCTTTTGAGATTACTCTCAAATACTGCATTTTAGACTCTTTCATTGACTATGAGGGCTACTCCATTTTTTCAAAGGGAATCTTGCCCACAGTAGTAGGTATAATGGTCATCTGAATTAAATTTGCCCATTCCAGTACATTTTAGTTCACTGATTCCTAAAATGTCAATGTTCACTCTTGCCATCTTCTGTTTGAACACTTCTAATTTACCTTGATTCATAGACTTAATATTCCAGATTTCTATGCAATATTGTTCTTTACAGCATCAGACTTTACTTTCACCACAAGACACATACACAACTGGGCATTGTTTTCACTTTGGCTCATACTCTCATGCCTTTTGAAGAATTAAATGATAAAGAAAACTTAGGGACACAATTGTGAATTATTTCTGACTCTGTTGCAAAATTTTTAATATTTGTATTTATACTTTTTATCAAGTTTTAACAATAATATGAAGATTATATACGTGTGTACATATATATCGGATAAGGCAATGGCACCCCACTCCAGTACTCTTGCCTGGAAAATCTCATGGATGATGGAGCCTGGTAGGCTGCAGTCCATGGGGTCGCTACAAGTTGGATACGACTGAGTGACTTCACTTTCACTTTTCATTTTCATGCACTGGAGAAGGAAATGGCAACCCACTCCAGTGTTCTTGCCTGGAGAATCCCAGGGATGGGGAATCCTGGTGGGCTGCCATCTCTGGGGTCACACAGAGTTAGGCACGACAGAAGTGATGAAGCAGCAGCAGTATATATATATGTGTGTGTGTGTGTGTGTGTGTGTGTGTGTGTGTGTATATAAAGTGGCTCCTACAGGGGCACAGTGGTAAAGTATCTGCCTGCCTGCTGATGCAGGAGACTCAAGAAACACAAATTTGATCCCTGGGTAGGGAAGATTCCCCTGGAGTAAAAAATGACAACCCCCCCCAATCCAGTATTTTTGCCTGAAAAATTCTGTGGACAGAGAAGCCTAGCCTACTACAGTCTATGGGGTTATGAAAAATTGGACACTACTCAGCACACACACACACACACATATGTATAGGAAGCACTATCAAGTAACTTTCTTGCCAAAAGAATAAATACAGTATTTTTATTCATGCAGTAAATTATATATGCTGTGGTTAGTTGCTTAGTCATGTCGGACTCTGTGACCCCATGAACTGTAGCCTGTCATGCTCCTCTGTCCATGGATATTCTCCAGGCAAGAATACTCCAGTGGGTTTCCCTGCCCTCCTCCAGAGGATCTTCCCAACCCAAAGATCAAACCAATGTATTTTTTGTCTCCTGCACTGCAGGCAGATTCTTTACCAACTGAATCAATATGGAAGTCAACATATATACTTAACTTTTTTCTTTTCTTTTTTTTTTCCAAAAATTACAGTGGACCTCTGTTAATCAATTTGTATTCTCTTTTCCAGTTTTTATTTTCCAAGCTATTTCACATTTTTAAGATATTGTGGACTTTTACTGACATCATCTGTGGCTAAAGATGTAAAGGATATTCCTTGGCCAATCCTCAGATCTCAAGTTTACCATTTATTGTTTAAATCAGTTGATATATGAGTCATTAAGCAAGAAAGCATATCAAAGATAGAACAAATAGTTTTATACAAATTCAACATAGGATTTACGACCAGCATTATGGTAGAATTGCATAAATTACTTTGACAGTTTTATGAAAATTATCCACATGATGACAACAAACACTTTTTGAATCTCTGCTCTTTTAAACTTCAATAGACTAACTGAACAGACACACTAAAACAAGAATGTTACATCATTGGTTTATCTGATTCAGCTGTTCATGATATTTGAATGTGACAGGTATATGATTATGTAGTTAGATATTTATGGATAGATTGATGATAGACTTTTAATCAATAAATACATAATTTGCAAGAATAATTGGATTTATATATTGGTTCACTCATTTCAGTTCAGTTCAGTTTAGTTACTCAGTCGTGTCCGACTCTCTGCAACCCCACATGAATCCCAGTATGCCAGGCCTCTCTATCCATCATCAAATCCCGGAGTTCACTCAAATTCACATCCATCAAGTTGGTGATGCTGTCCACCCATCTAATCCTGTGTCATCTCCTTCTCCTCTTGCCCCCAATCCCTCCCAGCATCAGAGTCTTTTCCAATGAGTCACCTATTCACATGAGGTGGCCAAAGTACTGGAGTTTCAGCTTTAGCATCATTCCTTCCAAAGAACACCCAAAACTGATCTCCTTTAGAGTGGACTGGTTGAATCTTCTTGCAGTCCAAAGGACTCTCAAGAGTCTTCTCCAACACCACAGTTCAAAAGCATCAATTCTTCAGCACTCAGCTTTCTTCACAGTCCAACTCTCACATCCATACATGACTACTCAGGGATGTCAAATATACACAAATTATAATTTCTTTAGAAACTATGTTTCAGATATTTTTATAAAGTTAATATATGATATTTATAGATAGATTGATAGACTTGCAATCAATAAATACACAATTTGCAAGAATAATTGGATTTATATATGGGTTCACTCAGGGATGTCAAATATACACAAATTATAATTTCTTTAAAAACTATATTTCAGATTTTTTATATTGTTAACATATGATATTAGCCTACACTATTATAAATGTAAGCTGTTTGGTTTGAATAATTACAGAATTTGGGGATTGGAATACAATATGTTATGTCTCTCAATTTAATGTAATTTGAAGGGAAATAAGCTGTTAGACAATTTTCTCTCAATTCACAGACACTCGACAGACATTTCTAGAAAGCATTTTAAGGTGCTGTCCAAAGACAAGACAATTTAAAACAACCAGGTCAAGAGAAATAAAAATTGTAAGTTGTTCATTAAAGCACAAAAGAAACTGACAAGTCAACAAATGGTCCTAAATCAAGGTCCTCTGTTTCCTTTCTTTTTTTTTTTTTTTTGGTATGTTTAATTGTTTTGCTTTGTTTTATGTAAATTCTAATATTTTTACCTAGATAAGGATAACAAAAAAGAGTTAAATATCCCCAAATATAGTATCTAGAGGAAATTTTTGCATTGTAAAATGAATTGTAAGTGGTTTTTAAAATCTTGAACTGAGTATTCCAGTATTTTCTAAGTATTTAATAAAAAAAAATTTTTTAAGCTTTCTTACTATGAGGATCACTTGGGGAGTCTGTTTGTCAGAAGATCTTACAAACTGAAATTCATTATTTTATTGAATTTAGATTTTTGTTGTTCCAGCTTGCACACTCAGAAACCTGACATTATTAAGACTTGTTGGCACAGATTTACATGACTAAAATTTATGAAGTTGCTAAATTGCTAACATGTTAACTTATTTTTTATTATAAATGTAACTGAAATTTATAAGTATATTCTTCTCCCCATCATCAGTTCAACAACTTCTTACAGCTAAATGACATGAAAAGCCAGTTCCTACTCCTAAAGTGTTATATGAGCATAGGATAAAAGTAAATAACACTGAGTAGATCAATATATGTCTGATGATATCCATAGAAAGATACTCCTCTTTGGTTTTGAACATTTGACCAGCATAATTGGAGACTGTTGGCTAAGACCTCATGAAAGTGAAAGTGAAGTAATGTCCAACTCTTTGCAATCCTGGGGACTGCAGCCCACCAGGCTCCTCTGTCCATGGGATTCTCCAGGCAAGAATACTGGAGTGGGTTGCCATTTTCTTCTCCAAGGGATCTTCCTGACCCAGGAATTGAACCCAGGTCTCCCACATTGCAGGCAGACACAGGTAGACGCCTTAACCTCTGAGCCACCAGGAAACCCATATCTCCTGGTAAGGCTTGGATTGACAGCGTTGGTTTCTGTGGCAAAGCTACTTTTAAAATTAAAACATCTTTTCTGATTACCAACTGATTAGAACAGCATTTCTGTAGTATGCACATACATTCAATGAGCCTAACTTCATATCCAGCAACTGTGCCTTTATGATGGTAGTTCAGTTCTCCTTACTCAAAATTTTTGGAAAGTTTTCATTGCAATTTCCAAGTACTGACATTGCTCACATATTTATGCAAATATATTATTGTATCCTGTATAGTTTATTGAACTTAGATATAAAACTTTCCTTAATCTAGTTATGCAAAAATCAAAGGTAACAGGCCTTTTGAAATGATTAAAGCAGAATTTCTTTACGAAATAGAAATTTTCAGGATGAAGATTCCTGATAAATATTTACTAAGTAGAAAATTAGGTCTAGTTTCACTATTTTAAAGGCAAAAAACCTACATTTTCAAAAGATATTTTATTTACCTGCAATTCGTGAGTACTATTTACCTTTTGGTTAGTGACTTTTGTATACTCATAAGTAATGTGTGTAATCTCAGGATTCTTTCTTTAAGTAATAATGGATTTAAAATAACATAATCCAAAACTACATTTTTAAAGAATTTTGGTATTGGCTTAGTAAATAATTAAAGATAATTTAATTTACAACCCCAAACAATACTTCTGCTTTCTCTTCTGCTACCTGCTCCCAGGTGTTTTCTGCTTCAGGATCTTGTTTAAAATTCTAAACTTCCACAACAGGATGCACTTCTTTCTCACCCACTTTTTTTTTTTTTTTTACTGTCATTTATCATCATAAAATTAGAACCACCGAACAAGGAAAAATTATATTCCCTCACATTGCACTCTTCAAACTGTTCAATTCTGTGATAAAAAGTTAACCAAGAGGCAGTTGGTTCTGAAGAGTTACTGGAAGTTATAAATATTAAAAATTGTTCTTTCAAATTGCTTTGAGTAATCAGAATAATCTTTGTTTCTTCTTCCTTAAGAGCTGAAAATCTTAATTCTGAGTTGAGTTCAGTTCAGTAGCCCAATCGTGTCCAACTCTGCGACCCCATGAATCGCAGCACACCAGGCCTCCCTGTCCATCACCAACTGCTGGAGTTTACTCAGACTCATGTCCATCGAGTCGGTGATGCCATCCAGCCAACTAATCCTCATTTGTCCCCTCTCCTCCTGCCCCCAATCCCTCCCAGCATCAGAGTCTTTCCAATGAGTCACTCCTCCAAAAGTGGCCAAAGTATTGGAGTTTTAGCTTTAGTATCAGTCCTTCCAATGAACACCCAACTGATATCATTTAGAATGCACTGGTTGGATCTCCTTGTGGCCCAAGGGACTCTCAAGAGTCTTCTCCAACATCACAGTTCAAAAGCATCAATTCTTCAGCGATCAGATTTTTTCACAATCCAACTCTGACATCCATACATAACCACTGGAAAAACCATAGCATTGACTAGACAGAACTTTTTTGTCAAAGTAATCTCTCTGCTTTTGAATATGTTATTTAGGTTGATCATAACTTTCCTTCCAAGGAGTAACTGTCTTTTAATTTCATGGCTCCAATCACCATCTGCAGTGATTTTGGAACCCCCCAAAGTAAGTCTGACACTGTTTCCACTGTTTCTTCACCTGTTTGCCATGAAGTGATGGGACCAGATGCCATGATCTTAGTGTTCAGAATATTGAACTTTAAGCCAAATTTTTCACTGTCCTCTTTCACATTCATCAAGAGGCTTTTTAGTTTCTCTTCACTTTCTGCCATAAGGGTGGTGTCATCTGCATATCTGAGGTTATTGATTTTTCTCCTGGAAATCTTGATTCCAGCTTGTGCTTCTTCCAGCCCAGTCTTTCTCATGATGTACTCTGCATAGAAGTTAAATAACCAGGGTGACAGTGTACAGCCTTGATGTACTCCTTTTCCCATTTGGAACCAGTATTTTGTTCCATGTGCAAGTATCTTCCTGACCTGCATATAGGTTTCTCAAGAGGCAGGTCAGGTGATCTGGAATTCCCATCTTTTGGAATTTTCCACAGTTTATTGTGATCCACACTGTCAAAGGCTTTGGCATAGTCAATAAAGCAAAAATAGATATTTTTTTCTGGTCTCTCTTGCTTTTTCTATGATCCAGAGAATGTCAGCCATTTGATCTCTGGTTCCTCTGCCTGCCTTTTCTAAAACCAGCTTGAACATCTGGAAGTTCATGATTCACACATTGCTGAAATCTGGCTTGGAGAATTTTGAGCTTTCCTTTACTAGCATGTGAGATGAGTGCAATTGTGTGGTAGTTTAAGCATTGTTTGGCATTGCCTTTCTTTGGGAGTGGAATGAAAACTGACCTTTTCCAGTCCTTTGGCCACTGCAGAGTTTTCCAAATTTTCATGCATATTGAGTGTAGAACTTTCACAGCATCATCTTTCAGGATTTGAAATAGCTCAACTGGAATTCCATCACCTCCACTAGCTTTGTTCATAGGTATGCTTTCTAAGGCCCACTTGACTTCACATTCCAGGATGTCTGGCTTTAGGTGAATGATCACACCATCATGATTACCTGGGTCGTGAAGATATTTTTTGTACAATTCTTCTGTGTCTTCTTGCCACCTCTTCTTAATATCTTCTGTTTCTGTTAGGTTCATACAATTTCTGTCCTTAATCGAGCCCATCTTTGCTTGAAATGTTCCCTTGGTATCTCTGATTTTCTTGAAGAGATCTCTAGTCTTTCTCATTCTATTGCTTTCCTCTGTTTCTTTGCATTGATCACTGAGGAAGGCTTTCTTATCTCTCCTTACTATTCTTTGGAACTCTGCATTCAGATGCTTATATCTTTCCTTCTCTCATTTGCTCTTTGCTTCTCTTCTTTTCACTGCTATTTTTAAGGCCTCCTCAGACAGCAATTTTTCTTTTGTGCATTTATTTTCCATGGGGATGATCTTGATCCCTGTCTCCTGTACAATGTCAAGAACCTGTTTCCATAGCTCATCAGACACTCTATCAGATCTAGTCCCTTAAATCTATTTCTTACTTCCACTGTATAATCATAAAGGATTTGATTTATGTGATACTTCAATGGTCTAGTGATTTTCCCTACTTTCTTCAATTTAAATCGGAATATGGCAATAAGGAGTTCATGATCTGAGCCACAGACAGCTCCCACTCTTTTTTTTTGCTGACTGTATAGAGCTTCTCCATCTTTGGTTGCAAAGATTATAATCAATCTGATTTCAGTGTTGACCACCTGGTGATGTCCATGTGTAGAGTCTTCTCTTGTGGTGTTTGAAAAGGGTGTTTGCTATGACCAGCGTGTTCCCTTGGCAAAACTCTATTAGCCTTTGCCCTGCTTCATTCCGTATTCCAAGACCAATTTGCCTGTTACCTCTAGTGTTTCTTGATTTCATACTCTTACGTTCCAGTCCCCTATAATGAAAAGGACATCTTTTTTGGTGTTACTTCTAAAACGTCTTGTAGGTCTTCATAGAACCATTCAACTTCAGCTTCTTCAGCATTAATAGTTGGGGCATAGGCTTGGATTACTATGATATTGAATGATTTGCCTTGGAAGCAGAGATCATTCTGTCGTTTTTGAGATTGCATCCAAGTAGTGCATTTTGGACTCTTTTGTTGACCATGATGGCTACTCCATTTCTTCTAAGGGATTCTTGCCCACAGTAGTAGATATAATGGTCATCTGAGTTAAATTGACCCATTCCAGTCCATTTTAGTTTGCTGATTCTTAGAATGTCGACGTTCACTCTTGCCATCTCTTGTTTGACCACTTCCAATTTGCCTTGATTCATGGACCTAACAGTCCAGGTTCCTATGCAATGTTGCTCTACAGCATTGGATCTTGCTTCTATCACCAGTCACATGCACTTCTGGGTATTGTTTTTGCTTTGGCTCCATCCCTTCATTCTTTCTGGAGTTATTTCTCCACTGATCTCCAGTAGCATATTGGGCACCTACTGACCTGGGGAGTTCCCCTTTCTGTATCCTATCATTTTGTTCATGGGGTTCTCAAGGAAAGAATACTGAAGTGCTTTGGCATTCCCTTCTCCAGTGGACCACATTCTGTCAGACCTCTCCACCATGACCCATCCAGGGCAGACACCCTGAAACCATAATCACAGAAATCTAGTCAATCTGATCTTAATTCCACCAAGTAAATATTTATTCCTAAAGAAATGAAGCATGTATTTCCAAATCTAAACAATTCTGTGAAAATACAATAAAATAAAATTTTAATTGCAAAGTAAATTTTTTACTTAAAGGACACAAATTAAAGTAGGAATGACCACAGAGTAAAGCATTATACTTTGCATACTGCTTCCAAATTATGCAAATATTATTCAAAATAGATAATTTCCATTATAATAAATTTTACAGCTAAGATACTGAATGATTTTATAGTTTTTTGCCAATTGGCTTTATCAAAGTAATAGCTTTAATTTCACATTTTACTCTATAAACACAGATTGATGCTGCAAAGTTTTAAAACTTGTACAGTAGGTATTGAAATTAACTTAGTCATCATTTATTATGGAAAGCCATTGTTTATTACTATTCTAAGATCAAAGTAAAAGATAAGGAAAATTGACACTTTATTGAAAAAAAAACAATAAGACTGAAGAAGCTATACAAAACAGATCAATGAGTAAGTTTTTATTCAGCATTAACTTTATGTCTGTCAACTAAATTATATTTTTCAAAAATTATAAAACATGCATTTTAAAACAAGATTTTATTGTTATTAAATATAAATTTATTTTAATTGGAGGCTAATTACTTTACAATATTGTAGTGATTTTGCCATACATTGGCATGAATCCGCCATGGGTGTACCTGTGTTCTCCATCCTGAACCCCCCTCCCACTACCCTCCTCATCCCTCAGGGTCATCCCAGTGCACCAGCTCCGAGCACCCTGTATCGTGCATCAAACCTGGACTGACGATTCATTTCACATATGACAATATACAAGTTTAAATGCCATTCTCCCGAATCCTTCCACCCTCGCCCTCTCCCACAGAGTCCAAAAGACTGTTCTATACATCTATGTCTCTTTTTCTGTCTCACATATAGGTATCATTAGATCTTTTTAAATTCCATATATATGTGTTAGTACAGTGTATTAGTGTTTTTCTTTCTGGGCTACTTCACTCTGTATAATCAGCTCCAGTTTAATCCACCTCATTAGAACTGATTCAAATGTATTCTTTTTAATGGCTGAGTAATATTCCATTGTACATATGCACCACAGATTTCTTATCCATTCGTCTGCTGATGGACATCTATGTTGCTTCCATGTCCTGGCTATTATAAACAGTGCTGCGATGAACATTGGGGTACATGTGTATCTTTCAATTCTGATTTCCTCCGTGTGTATGCCCAGTAGTGAGATTGCTGGGTCATATGGCAGTTCTATTTCCAGTTTTTAAAGGAATCTCCACACTGTTCTCCATAGTGGCTGTATTAGTTTGCATTCCCACCAACACTGTAAGAGGGTTCCCTTTTCTCCACACCCTCTCTAGCATTTATTGCTTGTAGACTTTTGGATCACAGCCATTCTGACTGGCATGAAATGGTACCTCATTGCGGTTTTGATTTGCATTTCTCTGATAATGAGTGATGTTGAGCATCTTTTCATGGGTTTGTTAGCCATGTGTATGTCTTCTTTAGAGAAATTTCAGTTTAGTTCTTTGGCCCATTTTTTGATTGGGTCATTTGTTTTTCTAGAATTGAGCTGCAAGAGTTGTTTGTATATTTTTGAGATTAATTCTTTGTCAGTTGCTTCATTTGCTATTATTTTCTCCCATTCTGAGGGCTGTCTTTTCACCTTGCTTACAGTTTCCTTTGTGGTACAGAAGCTTTTAATTCTTATTAGGTCCCATTTGTTTATTTTTGCTTTTATTTCCAATATTCTGAGTGGTGCATCACAGAGGATCCTGCTGTGATTTATGTCAGAGAGGGTTTTGCCTATGTTCCTCTCTAAGAGTTTTATATTTTCTGGTCTTACATTTAGATCTTTAACCCATTTTGAGTTTATTTTTGTGTGTGGTGTTAGAAAGTGTTCTAGTTTTATTCTTTTACAAGTGGTTGACCAATTTTACCAGCAGCATTTGTTAAAGAGATTGTCTTTTCTCCATTGTATATTTATGCCTCCTTTGTCAAAGAGAAGGTGTCTATAGGTGTGTGGATTTATCTCTGGGCTTTCTATTTTGTTCCATTGATCTATATTTCTGCCTTTGTGCCAGTATCTTATGTCTTGGTGACTGTGGCTTTGTAGTAGAGCCTGAAGTCAGGCAGGTTGATTTCTCCAGTGATTGCTTTGGCTATTTGAGGTTTTTTGCATTTCCATACAAATTGTGAAATTATTTGTTCTAGTTCTCTGAAAAATGCTGTCAGTAGCTTGATAGCAATTGCATTAAATCTATAGGTTGCCTTGGGTAGTATACTTATTTTCACCATATTGATTCTTCCAATCCACGAACATGTATTTCTCCATCTATTTGTGTCCTCTTTTATTTCACCAGTGTTTTATAGTTTTCTATATATAGGTCTTTTGTTTCTTTAGGTAGATATATTCCTAAGTATTTAATTCTTTTCATTGCATAGGTGAATGGAATTGTTTTCCTAATTTCTCTTTCTGTTTTCTCATTATTAGTGTATAGGAATGCAAGGGATTTCTGTGTGTTGATTTTATATCCTGCAACTTTACTATATTCATTGATTAGGTCTAGTAATTTTCTGGTGGAGTCTTTATGGTTTTCTACATAGAAGATCATGTCATCTGCAAACAGTGAGAGTTTTACTTCTTCTTTTCCTATCTGGATGATTTCATGCTTATTACTCTTAAAATAAGAACATAGAACAGTATTTGAAATCTAAATAATGATATATAGGCTAATGTCAAAATACACAGCTTTTATGGTACCAGTTTTTTATTTTTTCATATTGTATCATCTGGATCCAATATGGATCATATTTGTCCACTGACCCAATTGATCATTTTTTATATTAGATCAGGGAATAAAAATAAAATAATTTTCACTGCAATATAGAGTATTTTATATGATTTCAAAATTGTATATATGATACATAGTTATTTTAAGATATATTAGAATTTCAAAAAACCAAAGATGCAAAAATTGTGTGCCGTCTAATTCTACTTGCTAGAGTGTTTTTAATCAATACTTTTATGCAAGATTGATGGGAGAAATATCAATAACCTCAGATATGCAAATGACACCACCCTTATGGCAGAAAATGAAGAGGAACTAAAAAGCCTCTTGATGAAAGTGAAAGAGGAGAGTGAAAAAGCTGACTTAAAGCTCAATATTCAGAAAACTAAGATCGTGGCATCTGGTCCCGTCATTTCATGGGAAATAGATGGGGAAACAGAGGAAACAGTGTCAGACTTTATTTTGAGGGGCTCCAAAGTCACTGAAGATGGTGATTGCAGCCATGAAATCAAGATACTTACTCTTTGGAAGGAAAGTTATGGCCAAACTAGATATCATATTTAAAGCAGAGACATTACTTTGCCAACAAAAGTCCGTCTAGTCAAGGCTATGGTATTTCCAGTAGTCATGTATGGATGTGAGAGTTGGACTGTGAAGAAAGCTGAGTGCCAAAGAACTGATGCTTTTGAACTGTGGTGTTGGAGAAGACCCTTGAGAGTCCCTTGGACTGCTAGGAGATCCAACCAGTCTGTCCTAAAGTAGATCAATCCTGGGTGTTCTTTGGAAGGAATGATGCTAAATGTGAAACTCCAGTATTTTGCTCACCACATGGGAAGAATTGACTCACTGGAAAAGACTCTGATGCTGGGAGATATTGGGGGCAGGAGGAGAAGGGGACGACAGAGGATGAGATGGCTGGATGGCATCACCAATTCAATGAACGTGAGTTTGAGTGATCTCCAGGAGTTGTGATGGACAGGAGGGCCTGGCATGCTGCAGTTCATGGAGTCGCAAAGAGTCGGACATGACTGAGTGACTGAACTGAACTGAACTGATGCAACTTTTTCCTATTAGCACTTTTAAAATGCTACATGTTTATCATTGTTTACCAGTTTTTAAATGATTCTTTCATTCTTTATTCTCTTAGTATTCTTTTATTCTCTTACTTTATTCTCAGGATTTTAAATATTTTAAATTTTGGACATAAATGGCTAGAACTATATTTTGATAAAGCAGAAGAACAACAGTGCATCTTTGTCACCAATGGGAGCTCTCCTATTCTTTAACTGTAATTACAGAAAATGTAATTATTTCCCCCTATATTTAATGTCTAAAATGCACTTTATCTAGTCTTCAGGTGACTCATATGGGTTACAAAGCAATGAGTATAAAAGATCTTTATCAATAAGATAAGTACTAAAGGTCATATGTTAAAAGCTTCTATAGTATCTATATAGATAGAATAAGAACTTTAGAATGTCAAATAACTTTTATTTCTACTATGTTGGGAGTTATAAGAAGCAAGAGTTATGAGTTAAGTAAAGTGTAAGGTTATACACATAACTGATATAGAAGAAACACATGAAAAAGATTTGGAAAGGAGCATGAGAGATGAGTACATCATTTTTATATTGACTTTGAGAAACAGATCAGAGTAATTTAAGGAAACTGTGAGTGTATAAACTGAACGGTGATGAGATAAAGGCTAAATCAGATAGGAATGATTTTTCAGGAGCTCAACTGTTAAGAATGACAAAGATGATAGGAAAACTATGAGTGAATAACTGAATGTTAAAAATCTAAAGAAATGATAACTAAAAAAATAATAACATGCATGAAGTTTGTAAAGAAAATCTGAAGATTAAAAAATAAAATGTACTGTTGAGTGATGAAATCAGAATCACCATAAAGATGACTTTCAATAAGGGTAGGGGCAACTGATCACAGTACTATGAAAAGAGAAAAAAAAAATGGTATTTTAAAGAATGGAGATTAGGTGATTTATTTATTTAAATGTTTTCATCCTCAGAAACAATCTTATTTGGAATAAGATCTTTACAGAATAAATCAAGTTAAAGTGAGCTCATAAAGGTGGCCCATAATCCAATGTTATTGGCATCCTTATAAAGAAATCTGGATACAGAGCCATATTCATAGAGGAAAGATGATGCAAACCAACAAAGGAGAAGATGACTATTGATAAGCTAGGGAGGGAATCCTGGAGTGATGCTGCTCTCAATCCTCACAAGGAACTAAGCCTGTTGACAAATTTATTTTGAACATCTAGCCTCCAGAAATGTGAGAAAAGAATTTTCTACTGTTTAAATTTATAGTATTTTGTTAATGCAGTATCAGCAAACTAATACAGAGAGATAATATTAATTAGCTTAAAAACAATAAATTAAAACACTCTGTAAGTAATTTATGAAAATGTCTAACACTCCACCCCCTCCCCACACACACAAAAAAAAAGACTAAAATTTTTCCTAGATATATGGACTATTGCTTCAAATCTTTCATTTTATTTATTTTGTGAATATGCAACACAATGAATATGTTTTCACCTGAATTCATACAACGCAGTAGAGCTTAATATGATGCAATTTGAGCTAGTTAGAAAAGATTCTAGGTCCTAGTTCTATCACTCAATGTCTTAACAATTATAGTGAACTTAAGACAAATAAAACTATTTTTCCTTAATAATTAATTGAACATATTTATTGTTGTTCAGTCACTAAGTTATGTCCTACTCTTTGTGACCCTATAAACTGCAAAACACCAGGTTTCTCTGTCCTTCACTGTTTCCTGGAGCTTGCTCAAACTTATGTCCATTGAGTCAGTGATGCCATCCAACCATCTTAACCCCTGGTGACCCCTTCTCTTCCTGCCCTCAATCTTTTCCAGCATTAGAGTCTTTTCTAATAAGTCAGCTCTTCACATCATGTGGCCAAAGTATTGAAGCTTCAGCTTCAATGCCTGTTTTTCCAATGAATATTCAGGGTTGATTTCCGTTAGGTCTGACTGGCTTGAACTCCGTGTTGTCCAAGGGACACTTGAGAGTCTTCTCCAGCATCACAGTTTGAAAGCATCAATTCTTCATTCTTCAGCACTCAACCTTCTTTATGGTCCAGCTCCTACATCCATACATGACTACTGGAAAAATTATAACTTTGATATATAGACCTTTGTTGGCAAAATGACATCTCTGCTTTTTAATATACTGTCTAGGTTTGTCACACATCTATCCATTCATCTAATTGTCATAACAACAATACACAAATTTTCAAAACCATGTAAAGTACAAAGCTGTAACAAATACTAGAAGTTAACATTTTAAAAAATATCTTACTAATGTAAAACAGAAAAATATAATGGCATATTAAGAAAAATATAGACTATTAGTGAGGTCTGAAATCACTTAAAGTACAATCCAAATAGGCACAAGTTTCAGTTGGCAAATTTTTAGTTTTAGTTTCATATTAATTTAATTTAAATGGCTATAAACAGAAAATAAATGTCATTTAAATTCTGTACACTCTTAAGGCAGGGAGCATCTGTCAGCATAATAGATCTTTTAGACTCCTGCTAGGCAAACCCAGCTAGTAGACATTTTAAAATTGACTGAGTTTGAGAAGAAGCAGTTTTTCATGCAAAAGTTGGCAGTTAAGGAGGAAAATGTTTTCATCCTAATTGAATTGGATTTGGCCACTGGGATCTTTTCTATTCACCACAATAAATTTAGAAACCATTTGTAAATTTATACCACTCAGGATTTTCCTAGTTACCTGAAAAAGTTGCCTAACTCAGCTGTTGGTGCTGAGTCTGCTCTTTGCTTCTCTAATAGTTTTCTGCACACTTTCCCTTGTGGGTTCCTGAAGAATTTAAAGAGGGATCTGGGTTTATTCAGCAGCTGGTTATCTCCTGTTAATGGCTGATGAAGATACTAGAATATACTATCTGCTTTGCTTCTCTCTTAACTCACCTTGCTCATTTGAGGGTATGTTTTGAACTTGTCAGGAAAATAGCACAAGCTTCAAGAGTTACAATTATAATGTTATGCCAAATACTTATTCTTGGATTATACTTTTTACAGTAACTGGGATAATATGTTGGAAACATTTAGCATTTTAGCAATCAAATGCTATAATTAGTACTAGTATCTAAACTGCATTCATTTTTTAAGGCTACAGTGAAAATGATGGTACTGGATATATATTTGGTTTAACAGTTATTAATGATTTCCCCATAAAGTACAAAGACACAAACACACACACAATCACATACACAATCATACACAATGATTATTTTCATTGCTTTAATTTTTAATTCAAATAACTAGTATAGAATATAGCTGAATACATTTAGTGCTCATTTTTTGTTACTCATATTAAGTGTTCAACTTCTTATATATATTCACAATAATCCTCAAAAATAATGCTAAAATAAGTTATTTGAAAAATCCATAATCTAATAACTGGTATATTTCAATGTAGATTTTAATGGTATTTTTCTATTTGGATTAAAAACAAGTGCCTAAAGCACACTATATACACCAAAGAGAGGATTAAAAAACTGGGAGCCAGACCTGAATAAAAAAACAGTTATATTAGCTCTGTTATCCAGGAATTGTGTCTCCATCTCCACACAGCTCTTGAATTTGTATATGCAGAATTCAAGAAAAGAAAAGAAAGGAGAAGTTTCAGAATTCTGCCAAGAGTTGGATGGCATAAATACAAAAACAGAGACCAAAGAACAACAAAAAAATTACTAATAAGAATCAGGGAAACTGACGCAATGGAAACTGCTATATCATTCTTGGGTGAGATGTCTGACTACTTAGGAAGCAAAATTACCTCCTAGTTAGGAAGCCCTGTGTGCCTATTTAATCAAGAAAGTGATATGTAGTGAGAGAAGCTAGGATGAGAAGGAGGGTCCCAATAAATCTGAGTCCATTCCCAGAAACTGCTTTTGTAACACTGTGTGTTTCCTGCCAATCAAGTAGGCAGAGGGACTCGTAGCAAGGCATCAGCAAAATTGTTCATATCTTGGATGATTATAAAATTACTTCCCTACATAAGACAGACTTGAGAGCAAAATGGATCACTATTAATAATTACTCAGACAAAAGGCATAAACTGGAAGAGAACTAAGCAAACTAAGCAAAAGGAGAAGGGGGCAGCAGAGGATGAAATGGTTAGATCGCATCACTGACTTAATGGATATGAATTTGAGCAAACTCTTGGAAATAGTGGAGGACAGAAGAGCCTGGTGGGCTGCAGTCTGTGGAGTCACAGAGTCAGACACAACTTAGTGACTGAACAACTATGTATGATTCCCCACTGCTATTCCACCTGATCAAGTGTTTATAGTTGACTGTTTTGTACCTTTTGCTTTCAACCAAACTTAAGTTAGGCTTCACTCCTCCCCACAAGCCCCTGAATTCTGCTTATCTCAAAACCTGAGCAAACATTCAAAACAGGGCATGTTGCCTTATTAAGTATCCTGAGAACTGGCAAATAGGGCCAGACACATTTTTGTCAGACTAAGTCACTTCTCTGAATTTTCCCAACTTCCCATTACTTATTGTTTACTCTTTGCTATAAAAGAAAATGTTTTTCTGTTTGATTTTGAGATATTCCTGAATTCTGAGTATTGTCCCTTTTGTAGTGGCCTTTCCAATTAAGTCTAGATTTCATTTTATTTGACACATCCAACAATTGCTGTTGGAAAAGCTCCTTTCCCTTGAAATGGAGTGAAGACTCCGAGGGCACTCTGAAGTGAAAAGGACTTTTGTCCCTGTAACAGAGTTGGCTGCCCACACCTCACCTCCAGACTTGCTGGAAGGAGAGGAAAATGACAGACAGGTCCATATTGCTCAACTCCTCAGACTCTACTGATTCTCAAAGTCTGGCCTGTGTTTGGGGTGACAGATGAGGAAGATGAGGGTAGAATGGGGAAAACTTTGAGCTAAAATAAACAGGAAATTGACACTTGAAATTGGGCTAAATTGAACTGGACTTAATAAATATTTAATTAGCAGTAGAGCTATGGGTTGATTCAAGATGTTCCTGAGAGATATGAGATACAGTACAACACAATATGATTACATGTAGTATTTACAAACAATTTCAATTATCTTTCAATTTTCATTGAGTCAAGACAGGTAGATACACTTACTGCTATATTAACTGGAGTGCTTTCAGTAAGAAATAAAAGAATACCTGATTCACAGTGGATTAAAGAATGACATTTAGTTTCCTATGTACCAGAAGTCTGCAGGAAAATAGCTACAAGGTTGGATGGGAGGGAAAATGTTATTATTAAGGAAATGTGTGCCTGTTAAGTTACTTCAGTCATGTCTGACTCTGTGACACTATAGACTGTAGTCAGCCAGGCTCCTTTGACCATGGGATTCTCCAGGCAAGGATACAGGATTGGGCTGCTATGTCCTCCTCCAGGGGATCTTTTTGACCCAGGGGTTGAACCTGTGTCTCTTATGCCTCCTGCACTGGCAAACAGGGTCTTTACCACTGAGCCACCAGGGAAGTCCCCTACTGCTGCTGCTGCTGCTAAGTCGCTTCAGTAGTGTCAGACTCTGTGAGACCCCATAGACAGCAGCCCACCAGGCTCCCCCATCCCTGGGATTCTCCAGGCAAGAACACTGGATTGGGTTGCCATTTCCTTCTCTAGGAAGCCCCCTAACATGGCTACGAAACCTAAAGATAATGTTCCCTCATAATTATATACAGAGTAATGTAAGACAATGATGTGATGTGATGTGAAGTCGCTCAGTCGTGTCTGACTCTTTGCGACCCCATGGACTGTAGCTTACAAGGCTCCTCTGTCCATGGGATTCTCCAGGCAATAGTACTGGAGTGGATTGCCATTTCCTTCTCCAAGGGATCTTCCCAACCCAGGGATCAAACCCAGGTCTCCCGCATCACAGACAGATGCTTTACCATCTGAGCAACCAGGGAAGTCAATGTAAGACAAAGGACAGTCTAACTGGTGAGACAGTGCTTCTCAGATACACTTCTATGTTTATCCAGAAAGAAGAATTTTACCATGAGTACCTCTACCCAGCACAAAAAATTTTTGCTTCTCTTTGCTCCAAATCTCATTACCATCTTGGAAGCAGGGGATAACCAGAGAGTGAAAATCAATAATTTTTAGCTTCAGATTTTGAAGGCAGTCTTTGACAGCCTAGAAAAGACAGGTATGTCATATTATGGCATAAGTAAAAACCTATGTACTAAAGTACAGTATGGTAAATGTATTGTATGCTAGAAAGATACTAAGAGGGTAGATCATAAGTGTTCCTACCACACACACAAGAAAAGTATGTGAGGTGATGGATGTATTAATTTGCTTTATTTTTGTAATCTTTTAAAAACATACATATATCAAATTATCATATTATACATCTTAAATATATACATTTTATGTTTGTCAACTGTACATCAAAAAAGATGGATGAATAAAAAATACATTTACTACATGAAGAATCACAGAATACAATATAATAACTATATCTATATTGGAGAAGGAAATGGCAACCCACTCCAGTGTTCTTGCCTGGAGAAACCCAGGAATGGGGGAGTCTCATGGGCTGCTGTCTATGGGGTCACACAGAGTCGGACACGACTGAAGTGACTGAGCAGCATATCTATATTACATATAATCTTCAGTTTTGTACAGTTCAGTTGCTCAGTTGTGTCTGACTCTTTGTGACCCCATGGACTGCAACATGCCAGGCCTCCCTGTCCATCACCAACTTCAAGAATTTACTCAAACTCATGTCCATTGAGTTGGTGATGCCATCCAACCACCTCATCCTCTGTCATCCCCTTCTCCTCCTGTCTTCAATCTTTCCCATGATCAGGGGCTTTTCAAATGAGTCAGTTCTTCACATCAGACGGCCAAATTATTGGAGTTTCAGCTTCAGCATGTCTTTCAGGATTGATTTCCTTTGGGATGGACTGGTTGGATCTCTTTGCTGTCCAAGGGACTCTCAAGAGTCTTCTCTAACACCACAGTTCAAAAGCATCAAATCTCCAGCAATCATATCCATACATGACTACTGGAAAAACCATAGCTTTGACTAGATGGACCTTTGTTGGCAATGTCTCTGCTTTTTAATATGCTGTCTAGGTTGGTCATAACATATAACCTTATTTAAAGTTTAATTCACTATGTGAAAGTGAAAGTGTCAGTGTGCAATCATGTCTGATTCTTTACGACCCTATAGACTGTAGCCTGCCAGGCTCTTCTGTCCATGAATTTCTCCAGGCAAGAATTCTGGAGTGGGTAGCCATTCTCTTCTCCAGGGTATCTTCTCAATCAAGGATTGAACCTGGGTCTCCTGCATTACAGGTAGATTCTTTACTGTCTGGGCCACCAAGGAAGGCCTAATGATTACTTATTAAATCCATGTATGTCTCCTGGTGAGGAAAAAAAAAAGAACTTGCAGAGAAGTAACATTTTTAAATGTAGTTTTGTTCCTCTAGAACTTACTACTATTCAATTCTACTGAAATGTTGGTATTAGCAGCAAGAGAAAAAGGCAACTCAAACTGTAGAAAAAGAGATGCATAAGATATCATTGTATATAAACTTTTTTATTTTTATAAATTGTAAGTTCTATCTATTTTGGGAAATCACAAATGACCTAAAGGACCGATAACCTTAATTGTATTCAGTAACTCTGTTTAAATACTTATCAGTACAGTCTTTCCCTTAAATCCTCTGAAATTTTGCCTGCTCCTCTAACCTCATGCCAAAATTGTTATTGTTGTATAAATCAACAAGTATAAGTTATTGTTCAAAGTTCTCAAAATCCTATAATGGCACAAACTATGGGAAATTATCACAAAATATGTCTTAGATTGGTTGCTTTTCAAACACAACCTGAAAACTGCTGAATATATGTCTGAAAACAGTTAGGTCTGATATTAAGCTTTATTTATTTTGTCACTGTGATGTTTATTTTTAATCAGTGAGCAAAATATCTGTATCAGTAAGTATAGAAGAATCACAAATCAACTTCCGTATATCTGTATTACACATGAATTGAATAGAATAATATATAAAATATAAACTACTAGTCTTTGAATTTTAACAATAGGAGAAAGGAAAGAAAGCATGTGTCATGTACATTCAGTTCAGTTCAGTTCATTTCAGTTGCTCAGTCATGTCTGACTCTTTGTGACCCCATGAATCGCAGCACGCCAGGCCTCCCTGTCCATCACCAACTCCGAGTTCACTCAGACTCACGTCCATAGAGTCAGTGATGCCATCCAGCCATGTCATCCTCTGTCGTCTCCTTCTCCTCCTGCCCCAAATCCCTCCCAGCATCACAGTCTTTTATCATAATACATATCAACATATTTGATAAACTTTGTATAAATCTAACTTCTAAAACCCAGGGGGATATTTTTAGGATACAAAATGGGATTAATTTTAAGAATGACAAAATAATGATAAACTCCCTAATATGAAGGTACTCTCAGAAGAAATCAAGAGCTACCCACAGTTTCAGCACTTTCTAACCCCCACCAGATTTGTTGAGATATATTTGACACACAGTATTGTGTAAATTTAAAGTGTACAATGTGCTAATTTGATATATTTATAAATTACAAAATAATTACCAGTTATATGATATAGTATTACTAGCTATAATCACCTTATTAATCACCATGTATACCATGCTGTACTTTAGATCCCCAAACTTCTTGGTCTTTTAGCTGGAAGTTTGCACCTTTTGACCACCTATTTCCCCCACATAAGTGCTAAAGTATTTGTCTTTCTCTGACTTATTTCATTTAGCATAATCCCCTCAAAACAGGCCTCACTGATTCCATTCCATTGACTTCCCTATTCAAGATCATTAAAAAAAACTATTCAGTCAGCTCAAGTTTTCACTCTATCATTTACCATATCAAAGACATTTACTCCTTAAAAAAATTTTTTTTTTTTTCCTATTCCTTGCCCTGTTAGATATTCTTAAGTTTGCATGCTTAGTCATGTTCAAGCCACCCTTTGGACTGTAGCCAACCAGGCTTCTCTGTCCATGGGATTTTCCTGGCAAGAATACTGGAGTGGGGTACACTACCATTTCTTCCTCCAGGGGTTCTTAAGGGTCAAATCTGTGTCTCTTGCATTGCTGGCAGATTCTTTACCAGTTGAACCATTGGGGAAGCCCCTCTGAATTTAAAACTGGACAACTGAAATTATTTTACAAGTAGTCATTAGTATAGTTTGCTATTACCTTTAGTGTTGCCAACTCATGACAATTCAGTGAGCATTGTTTTGTCTCTTTCTGTCTTCTCTTTCCAAAATTTTGATTAGTTTGAAATGGAACTTTTTACTCTGTGTATTTTACATTTTTAATATACTCTGTCACTATGTACTACATTCTATGAAGTTTGTTAACATCTACTTTTAGTTTACCATTCTCAACATACTGTTAAATCTAGAATTTTTAATATCTATCTTTATGTTTTCCCATTGCAGGTTCTATTTATTTATTATACATATATTTTATATAGTATAGAAATACTATATTCAAATAGATTATATAGTTATAAATCTAGCTATTTTTCAGGATCCTGGTTAATTCATTATATTCTCTTATTTCTTATTAACTGAACAACCATTTCTTTCATGTTTGTTATTTATATTTTAAATATTGACTGTGCTATTTCTTGTAACTTAAAATTCTAGCATATAAAATATTTATAGAGCTATAGTTAAGAATGATTTTGATAGTTCATATTCATTTGCCTTATTCTTTGATGTGTTGTCTTTAATTTTTATACTCAAAACTGCTCATTTACCTTCTAGAATTATCTGAAAAAGTTATTTTAGTCTATCATTATACTTATTACAGTCTTCCTCCAGAAAACATTTCATTTACTTTTTCCAGAGACTGGAGGAATCTCCGACTCTTTGCCACCTTTAAACAAAATTCATAGTTTGAGATTTTGTGTCAAAGAAAGGGTTAACTCAGGATTTGAATTTAGGATGAAATTCTGTGTTAAGTCTGGCTTCTGATTAAAATTTCTCTGAGATGTTAATTGCCCCCTTCCTTTACTCAGTGTTAAGGCAAATTTTACTGCTTTGTTCTGGGTGGAAAAGGGACTAATTCTGTTTTACTTTTTCTCTGAGAGTATAGTTCATTTATTTCTCAGCTTTATGAATCATGGGCATCTGTATTACTTTTCCAAGTTGACCATAGACTTGCTTGCAGGTTTATTTCTCATTTATAAGACTCCATGAAAGAAAAGTTTAGTGTAAGAGGATAAACAAAGGAGGATAGCTCTTGTAAACAGTGCTGCTATGAACATTAATATGAATGTATTTTTTTAAATTATCTGAGTATATTCCCAGAAGTGGGATTGCAGGATCACATGGTAACTCTATTTTTAGTTTTGTAAGAAACATTCATACTGTTCTCCATAGTTGGCTATACCAATTGATATCCCACCAACAGTGTAAGAGGGCTCATTTTTCTCTGCACCATTTCAAGCATTTGTTATTTGCACACTTTTTAATGGTAGCCATTCTGACTGATATGAGCTGACAGTTCACTGTATTTAGATTTACATTTCTATAATATTAGTGACCTGGAGCATCCTTTTAAGTGCCTGTTGGCCTTTTATATGAATGGATAAAAAATATGTAGTATACATACACAAGGGCTTTCCAGGTGGCACTAGTTGTAAAGAACTTGCCTGTCAATGTAGGAGACATGAGACATAGGTTAGATACTTGGACCTGGGAAGATCCCCTGAGGGAGGGAATGGCCACTCACTCCAGTATTTTTGCTGGAGTCAAAAGAAGAATTGTGTGGTCAGAGGAGCCTGGCAGGTTACAGCCCATGGGGTCACAAAGAGTCAAACATGACTGAAGTGACCAGCAGTAGCAGCAGCATATAAACATCATGAAATCAGCAATAAAAGAATGAAATAATGATATTTGTAGTAATACAGAAGAAACCAGGGATTAGAATATTCAGTTCATTTCAGTTCAGTTCAGTCGCTCAGAGGTGTCCAAATGTTGGCGACCCCATGAATCGCAGCATGCCAGGCCTCCCTGACCATCACCATTTCCCAGAGTTCACTCAGACTCACATCCATCAAGTCTCTGATGCTATCCAGCCATCTCATCCTCTGTCGTCTCCTTCTCCTCCTGCCCCCAATGCTTCCCAGCATCAGAGTATTTTCCAGTGAATCAACTCTTTGCATGAGGTGGCCAAAGTACTGGAGCTTCAGCTTCAGCATCATTCCTACCAAAGAAATTCCAGGGTTGATCTCCTTCAGAATGGACTGGTTGGATCTCCTTGCAGTCCAAGGGACTCTCAAGAGTCTTCTCCAACACCACAGTTCAAAAGCATCAATTCTTTTATGCTCAGCTTTCTTCACAGTCCAACTCTCACATCCATAATCACCACTGGAAAAAACATAGCCTTGACTAGATGGACCTTTGTCAGCAAAGTAATGTCTCTGCTTTTGAATATACTATCTAGGTTGGTCATAACTTTTCTTCCAAGGAGTAAGCGTCTTTTAATGTCATGGCTGCAATCACCATCTGCAGTGATTTTGGAGCCCCACAAATATAAAGTCTGACACTGTTTCCACTGTTTCCCCATCTATTTCCCATGAAGTGATGACACCAGATGCCATGATCTTCGGTTTCTGAATGTGGAGCTTTAAGCCAACTTTTTCGCTCTCCTCTTTCACCTTCATCAAGAGGCCCTTTAGCTCCTCTTCACTTTCTGCCATAAGGGTGATGTCATCTGCATATCTGAGGTTATTGATATTTCTCCCAGGAATCTTGATTCCAGCTTGTGTTTCTTCCAGTCCAGTGTTTCTCATGATGTACACTGCACAGAAGTTAAATAGGCAGGGTGACAATATACAGCTTTGACGTACTCCTTTTCCTATTTAGAACCAGTCTGTTTTTCCATGTCCAGTCCTAACTGTTGCATCCTGACCTGCATACAGATTTCTCAAGAGGCAGGTCAGATAGTCTGGTATTCCCATCTCTTTCAGAATTTTGCACAGTTTATTGTGATCCAGACAGTCAAAGGTTTTGGCATAGTCAATAAAGCAGAAATAGATGTTTTTCTGGAACTCTTTTGCTTTTTCCATGATCCAGCAGATGTTGGCGATTTGATCTCTGGTTCCTCAGTAGATCAATGAAGAAATAACTCCAGAAAGGATGAAGGGATAGAGCCAAAGCAAAAACAATACCCAGCTGTGGATGTGACTGGTGATAGAAGCAAGGTCCAATGCTGTAAAGAGCAATATTGCATAGGAACCTGGAATGTCAGATCCATGAATCAAGGCAAATTGGAAGCGGTCAAACAGGAGATGGCAAGGGTGAACGTCAACATTCTAGGAATCAGCGAACTAAAATGGACTGAAATGGGTGAATTTAACTCAGATGATATCTACTACTGTGGGCGGGAATCCCTCAGAAGAAATGGAGTAGCCATCATGGTCAATAAAAGAGTCCGAAATGCAGTACTTGGATGCAATCTCAAAAACAACAGACTGATCTCTGTTAGTTTCCAAGGCAAACCATTCAATATCACAGTTATCCAAGTCTATGCCCCAACCAGTAATGCTGAAGAAGCTGAAGTTGAACGGTTTTATGAAAACATACAAGACCTACAAGACCTTTTAGAATTAACACACACACACAAAAGATATCCTTTTCATTATAGGGTACTAGAATGCTAAAGTAGGAAGTCAAGAAACACCTGGAGTAACAGGCAAATTTGGCCTTGGAATGTGGAATGAAGCAGGGCAAAGACTAATAGAGTTTTGCCAAGAAAATGCACTGGTCATAGCAAACACCCTCTTCCAACAACACAAGAGAAGACTCTACACATGGACATCACCAGATGGTCAACACCAAAATCAGACTGATTATATTCTTTGCAGCCAAAGATGGAGAAGCTCTATACAGTCAACAAAAACAAGACCAGGAGCTGACTGTGGCTCAGATCATGAACTGCTTATTACCAATTACTCCTTATTACCAAATTCAGACTTAAATTGAAGAAAGTAGGGAAAACCACTAGACCATTCAGATATGAGCTAAATCAAAACTCTTATGACTATACAGTGGAAATGAGAAATAGATTTAAGGGCCTAGATCTGATAGATAGAGTGCCTGATGAACTATGGAATGAGGTTTGTGACATTGTACAGGAGACAGGGATCAAGACCATCCCCATGGAAAAGAAATGCAAAAAAGCAAAACTGCTGTCTGGAGAGGCCTTAAAAATAGCTGTGAAAAGAAGAGAGGTGAAAAGCAAAAAAGAAAAGGAAAGATATAAGCATCTGAATGCAGAGTTCCAAAGACAGCAAGAAGATATAAGAAAGACTTCTTTAGTAATCAATGCAAAGAAATAGAGGGAAAGAACAGAATGGGAAAGACTAGAGATCTCTTCAAGAAAATTAGAGATACCAAGGGAACATTTCATGCAAAGATGGGCTTCATAAAGGACAGAAATGTTATGGACCTAAAAGAAGCAGAAGATATTAAGAAGAGGTGGCAAGAATACACAGAAGAACTGCACAAAAAAGATCTTCATGACCCAGATAATCATGATGATGTGATCACTAATCTACAACTAGACATCTTGGAATGTGGAGTCAAGTGGGCCTTAGAAAGCATCACAATGAACAAAGCTAGTGGAGGTGATGGAATTCCAGTTGAGTTGTTTCAAATCCTGAAAGATGATGCTGTGAAAGTGTTGCACTCAATATGCCAGCAAATTTGGAAAACGCACCAGTGGCCACAGGACTGGAATAGGTCAGTTTTCATTCCAATCCCAAAGAAAGGCAATGCCAAAGAAAGCTCAAACTACCGCACAGTTGCACCCATCTCACATGCTAGTAAAGAAATGCTCAAAATTCTCCAAGCCAAACTTCAGAAATACGTGAACCATGAATTTCCTGATGTTCAAGCTGGTTTTAGAAAAGGCAGAGGAACCAGAGATCAAATTGCCAACATCTGCTGGATCATCGAAAAAGCAAGAGAATTCCAGAAAAACATCTATTTCTGCTTTATTGACTATGCCAAAGCCTTTGACTGTGTGGATCACAATAAATTGTGGAAAATTCTTCAAGAGATGGGAATACCAGACCACATGACCTACCTCTTGAGAAATCTGTATGCAGGTCAGGAAGCAACAGTTAGAACTGGACATGGAAAAACAGACTGGTTCCAAATAAGAAAAGGAGAACATCAAAGCTGTACTGTCACCCTGGTTATTTAACTTCTATGCAGAGTACATCATGAGGAACACTGGACTGGAAGAAACACAAGCTGGAATCAAGATTCCTGGGAGAAATGTCAATAACCTCAGATATGCAGATGACACCACCCTTATGGCAGAAAATGAAGAGGAGCTAAAAAGCCTCTTGATGAAAGTGAAAGAGGAGAGTGAAAAAGTTGGCTTAAAACTCCACATTTTGAAAACGAAGATCATGGCATCCGGTCCCATCATTTCATGGAAAATAGATGGGGAAACAGTGGAAACAGTGTCAGAATTTATTTCTGGGGGCTCCAAAATCACTGCAGATGGTGACTGCAGCCATGAAATAAAAAGTCCCTTACTCCTTGGAAGAAAAGTTATGACCAACCTAGATAGTATATTCAAAAGCAGAGACATTACTTTTCCAACAAAGGTCCGTCTAGTCAAGGCTATGGTTTTTCCTGTGGTGGTGTATGGATGTGAGAGTTGGACTGTGAAGAAAGCTGAGCACTGAAGAATTGATGCTTTTGAACTGTGGTGTTGGAGAAGACTCTTGAGAGTCCCTTGGACTGCAAGGAGATCCAACCAGTCCATTCTGAAGGAGATCAACCTTGGGAATTCTTTGGAAGGAATGATGCTGAAGCTGAAACTCCAGTACTTTGGCCACCTCATGAGAAGAGTTGACTCACTGGAAAAGACTATGATGCTGGGAGGGATTGGGGGCAAGAAGATAAGGGGACGACAGAGGATGAGATGGCTAGATGGCATCATGGACTCGATGGATGTGAGTCTGAGTGAACTCAGGGAGATGGTGATGAACAAGGAGGCCTGGCGTGCTGCAATTCATGGGGTCACAAAGAGTTGGACACGACTGAATGACTGAACTGAACTGAATTATAATAAATAGAAATAATTTATTTAGCATGTAGTAATAAGATTGTGGTCATTACAGAAACTGTAATACTGATAAATATGTGTAAAAGAATATAAGTAAGTCAGTTTAATGGTTAAATGAATGCACTTAAAATAGCAGATTAGGTCTTATATTTTAACTTTTATAATAATGTAATCATGAATATGAAGTATTATAAAATGCATAATGTTAGAGGCTTTAATCGGTAGTGTAAAACTATAAATGGTAAAGATGTCATTTCTTATACTGTTTAAGTTAATTATTTCAGGGATGTCAGTGTTGCCTGAATTCGACCCATGAAGCTCACTCTAGGTGCCTGGACAATAAGCTAACTAGTACAACAGGCTTCTGATTTCTTGTGAAGGAATTTCATTTTAGCTCAGCTTTTCACATACGTATCTTCCAGGTGTGAGGAATCTGATATTTTTCAGACAACTACTATAAACATTTGCTAGGTAAGCCATATTGCCTGGTACACATGTAGGCCACTTCTCTCTATAAGTGGATGAAGAATCATAGACTGCCACTGAACACATGTCTTCTCTGCACACATCTTCAAGCTTTTCTGTGAGATGCTGAAAGGACTTAGATAACTCTACCTTTATATGAAATATGAATGGCTTAGACCACTATATCTGATTTGTGACTAAACATTTATCTATTATGTTTATCTATCACTTTGTATCACATGCTATATATCTACTTTCACTATATCATACTATAACTGATTAAATAGCAAAAGTGAAGAAAGACCAATTAGAGTTCTATTAAATATTTACAACAGAGAAAGGCTAATTTTGTCTCCCTAAGCTTTGTTTCTCACACCTTAGATAATGTCTAAATAATGGTAGCCAACTATTTGCAAAAAGATAAATTCTATCTATGTACTCACTTATTTTGTCTACAAAGATGCCAAGAATTCTTTTCTGTCTCATTCTGGTTTTCCCTTTTTTGTTGATCAGAAAGTTATTTGGACATAGTATATGTACAATTTCAGTTATCATATATACACAGGTAGTATGTCTACCAAACAGATGGTGAATGATAGAAAATATGGGGGAAAAAGACTTTAATTGCTTCAAAACACAAAATTATTTTCTATAGTCTAATCTTTTTCTCTCAGAAATATATGCATGAAATCACTCCTGTTTCCCAAAATGTTATCTGTGGTTTTATTCTGGCACTGCAGTAGCAACACACACATTCTACAATTTTCAAGAAATATCATTTATCCAGAATGGAAGTTCTACAGATAAAAATAGAAAACCAGAGAGAGAAATGTAATGTAATGTAAAGATGTAATATATGTATAAAATCTATAGAATTGTTTTAATGTGACACTTTACTGTAGTCTATTCATTTTTTTTAGCATTTGAGGCAACTTTCAGGTGAATTGCCATTGGTTAAGGATCTGAGAGGACATCTTAATTAGGTTCATACTATTTATAGTTACTTGAGGTGTACATTATCCTTTTGCCTCCACAGGAACCATTATTGCTTTGAGGGCTGGAGTCTACACAAGGCAGCCAAGAGTGTGACAGAGACAGCAGGGCCCACTCTGTAGCTGCTGAGTCCATCTGTCATAGCAAGGACTTTAGCATTTACTTTGAAATCAAATCTCCATCCATAATGTAATTTCTTTAACCACTAACTCTTGCAATATATATATATATACACATACATACATGCTGCTGCTGCTCAGTTACTTCAGTCATGTCCGCCTCTCTGTGACCCCATAGATGGCAGACCAGCAAGCTCCTCCATCCCTGGGATTCTCCAGGCAAGAATACTGGAGTAGGTTGTCATTTCCTTCTCCAAGTCATGACTAGCTCTGCATTAAATTCGACTAAAGTGTGCAGTATGTATCCATTCAATCTGTGAGGACATTAAACTTTGTTATTTAAGAAGACTGGAGATAACTATGTTTTAGAGAATTAGGTTAAATATGTAATTGTCACACACATTCTGATCAATGTGAATAATACATTTTTCCCAAGAACTATATAAATTTTTACAGGCAATTTTCAATGTTCAGAAAGAATATCAGCTATGAATTTTTAAGTGCTTAAAACATCCTTAATAACAATAACATTGCTTATGAGTTAATAGGGCTTCCCTGGTGACTCAGAGGTTAAAGTGTGTGCCTCCAATGCGGGAGACCCGGGTTCGATCCCTGTGTTGGGAAGATCACCTCACCTCACCTATGAGTTAATAGCAATTTTAACTGATCAAAGAATAAAGTATAATCATTACTATTTTAGAACATGTGTTTGTATAAGTAAAGTCACTCAGTCGTGTCCAACTCTTTACAACCCCGTGGACTGCACCCACCAGGCTCCTCAGTACATGGGATTCTCCAGGCAAGAATACTGGAGTGGGTTGCCATTTCCTTCTCCAGGGGATCTTCCCAACACAGGGATCAAAACCAGGTCTCCCGCATTGGAGGCAGACGCTTTAACCTCTGAGCCACCAGGGAAACACCAGGATCCAGCCCCAGTGGATCCAGGGTAATTTGAAGGGTGAATGGCATAGGCGAGGAAAAACTTATTTATTTATTAATATAAGATTAGATTAAGAAGAAATAGTGTAGAGGAAAATTAAGTGGAGAAAAGATGTTAAATAACTTGGTTTATGAGGAAAGCCAATAAAATCTCAGAACAAGAGATTTGCACCATCTATGTTAGGCCACCAGTGCCCGTTTGAATATCGGAGAGTGCCCCGCCTTGGGCTATCTCTCTTACAGAACCTAGAAGACGGGGCAAGTAAGTAGACTTGGCGAGCCTCCATGCCCCAGATGGGAATTCATCCTGAAATTAGAGTAAAGAGGAGACACGGGGAAAACCAGTCCTTCCAATCCCTGGCCTGGCCTCTATTGTCTAGAAAGGCCTTTTATACCTTTGTGATTGTACATAGAGATTAATGGGTAATACAAAATTATGCAGCGTTAGCAGCCCAGACTCTTATCAAAACCAGGCTTTCTCTCTGAATACCTAATTGTATACACAAGTCTTAGGTGATTTACATCATCTTCTGGCCAGAGGGCCAATTAACATTTTACAACCTTTTTTCTGATAAGGGTTTGTCAACCAGAAGACTTCTTTGTGTTGATCTTCCCAAAGTCTCGTGCCACTCTCAGAAAGCACAAAATAAAGTTATATTCTTGCATAGCAAGGATACAGCAATTTATAACAAGTAAAAGGAGTACAGTGATTTTAACAAAAGAAAAGTAATTAACTCAAATCTAGTGTTGCTAACATCAAAACTACTATATACCTTTTTCCATATCCAGATTACATTGATTAACATCCTCCAAGGTGCCTAAAAGATAAAGAATATGGAGGCCTGGCAGCAATCATTGAGTCAACAGTGAAAACCCATCACCAATATGATTTTTAACTCTTTAGAAAAGGCTCTGTATCTTTAAGATGCTTTAAGCTTTGTGCCTCTCGTGGTTGGGGGGCTGTAAGCAATTTACAAGATGCAAAAAGTCCAGGGCCTGTTAGGCAAGCTAGAGAATTATCAGAGGGGATTTGAGCTGAAACATTCCTTTCAAATGCAGAAGACTGAAGCCCTAAGTTAACTTTTTCCAGAGTGTGTCAGAAGAGTGGAAAAGCAGAGTACAAAAAAATCAGGCCAGCTCTGGTTTTTGGGGTGCATGCTCAGAAAATACCAGGGGGAAACCCTGAGGCCTGACTTGCCTTGCCCACCAGGCCTCTCCGCATGACCTTGTCATGGGTGGGATTCCTCATGCTGGCTCCCAGCATCTGGGAAAAAGAACTTAATGTACTGCCTTGAATGAAACTGCAGTTTTATGTATGAATGAGAGGATCAAGCAGGTAGTGGAGTTAAATATTCCACCAGTGCCTCTTAGCTAAAAACAGTTGTTTTTTAGAATATTTTTCCACCTTATCACTCAACAATCTATTATTCCTACTAAGAAGGAAATGAAAGGTGATGCAATCATATGATAGGATGTTTGCTCACTCTTGAGAGGCAAATAGCCTGTGAAAAGTAGTGTTGACTTCATTAAAGAAAAACTATTGAAAACCAATCCGCTCTCATATGCAGATAAGAAAACAGTCACTTCTTTTCAAGTCATCAAATGCTTTCAATAAAAATCCATAACTGCAAAATAATTAAAATGTCTGTTAGCATTTTATTAATCATTTCTGTAGATTTAAAATGAGAAATAAGTCCCAACTTATTTTCTCTTCTGGATTTATGTATTTGTGTTCAAAATCAAGAGTAAGCAAGCCCCCTCAGAACTATATTTTTGCATAACCCAATAAACCTCTGTGAGAGCTGACTCAGGCCCTTGCTTCCCTGACACCCTCCAGCACAATGTTAACAAGTGACTTTGTTGAACCAGCAACAAAATGGTCAGAATAACAATTTGCTATAGTCTGTTAAAGCATAGGCAAAATTATATCCCCAAACTACAAAGGATGTGATTACAAACTAGTGTTTTTACATAATAGAATTAAAAACTGCTGACAGTCCTGTGTAAAGTCACCTATCTATTCATTAACCCTTCTTTTTTCATGCAATACAGAGCCACTCACATCTGACACATATTGCATACTGTATTTCAGTGTACACAAATTTGGCCTGGACATAGTGACCAACAATCTTTATTATTTTTATATTGAGTTATAATTAAAATAACATAAAACTTGTATGGGTCCATTTCAATTAAATCTGACAATTAAAGGTGTATCCAGGTGTAACTGCCACTCATGTCTTGCTTAAGATTTTAAATGGTATCTGTAGGGTAAGGGAATTAGAGAAGGAGAGGTTCAGAAAAAGGAGACCAGCACTTTACAGGAACAGATCACCTTTAACGAGGCAAGAAGGGGCAGCGGTCAGATTACACACTAACTCAATAAAAGAGTAAGTATATATAGGCATGTATGTGGAAATATACTGTCTTAAGGGGGCCTGTTCTTCTCCAAGGTTGTTTGGAGTAGGTATATCTTAAAAAGCTGGGGCAAGGAATTCTGGAGATCGGCCAGAGGCCAGAGGCTGGGAGCTGGGTGTAATCAGCCTTAGTCCATTTTTTAATTAGGGTGAGAGAGTTCTTTGTTTTGTATAGAATGGTGGGGAGGGGCTGGAGGGGAGTTTTAACTCTAGGCTATTTTGAGCCATCTAACTTTCCTACAGTATTCTTAGTGTGATCCTATAGGACATGCATAACAGGACAAAATTCCTGAAAAACTCATGCTAATTCACATTGTTTATAATTAGTTTATTTGATGTGTGTGTGTGTGCATACTGTTACCTCAGTCACATCTGACGCCTGGCAACCGTAAGCACTGTAGCCTACCCGGCTCCTCTGTTCATGAGATTCTCCAGGCAAAAATATGGAAGTGGGTTTTCATGTCCTCCAGGGAATCTTCCCAACCCAGGGATCGGACCTGGGTCTCATGTCTACTGCATTGCCAGGCGAGTTCTTTACCACTGGCACCACCTCAGAAGCCCATTTTATCTGAGAGCATCAATTAATTTATACTACATAGATTTTTTGGGACACCTATTATATGCCAGACAAACATTAAAAGAACCATACCTGAGTGAGAAATGGGTATCTTGAGGATTATGGTAAAGGTGGCAGTTGTGTCCACACTTAAGAAAGTGAAAGAAATCAGAAAAATGTTTCAGACGGAAAACCTGAGACAAGATGGCTAACCAGATAAATTGTTCCTTTTCATTCTTAAAGTTTAATCAACCTTTGCCTTGATGAAGTTTCTTGAATTCCCATGTTTCCACAAGCTTCTATGAATTTGCATGTATTCTCCTACCCCAGTGATTTGTTATTAGTTAGTATTTCTGCTTTGTTGACTATGCCAAAGTCTTTGGCTGTGTGGATCACAAGAAATTGTGGAAAATTCCGAAAGAGATGGGAATACCAGACCACCTGACCTGCCTCCTGAGAAATATGTATGCAGGTCAAGAAGAAACAGTTAGAACTGGACATAGAATAACAGACTGGTTCCAAATCAGGAAAGGAGTACGTCAAGGCTATATATTGTCACCCTGCTTATTTATACTGTTACTCTTCTTATATGCAGAGTACATCATGAGAAACACTGGACTGAAAGAAACACAAGCTGGAATCAAGATTGCCAGGAGAAATATCAATAACCTCAGATATGCAGATGACACCACCCTTATGGCAGAGAGTGAAGAGGAACTAAAAAGCCTCTGGATGAAAGTAAAAGAGAAGAATGAAAAAGTTGGCTTAAAACTCCACATTCAGAAAACGAAGATCATGGCATCTGGTCCCATCACTTCATGGGAAATAGATGGGGAAACAGTGGAAAAAGTGTCAGACTATTTCTGGGGGCTCCAAATTCACTGCAGATGGTGACTGCAGCCATGAAATTAGAAGACTCTTACTCTTTGGAAGAAAAGTTATGACCAACCTATATAGCATATTCAAAAACAGAGACGTTACTTTGCCCACTAAGGTCCATCTAGTCAAGGCTATGGTTTTTCCTGTGGTCATGTATGGATGTGAGAGTTGGACTGTGAAGAAGGCTGAGCACCGAAGAATTGATGCTTTTGAACTGTGGTGTTGGAGAAGACTCTTGAGAGTCCCTTGGACTGCAAGGAAATCCAACCAGTCCATTCTGAAGATCAACCCTCGGATTTCTTTGGAAGGAATGATGCTGAAGCTGAAGCTCCAGTACTTTGGCCACCTCATGTGAAGAGTTAACTCATTGGAAAAGACGCTGATGCTGGGAGGGATTGGGGGCAGGAGGAGAAGGGGATGACAGAGGATGAGATGGCTAGATGGTATCACTGACTCAATGGACGTGAGTCTGTGTGAACTCCGGGAGTTGGTGATGGTCAGGGAGGCCTGGCTTGCTGCGTTTCATGGTGTCACAAAGATTCGGACACGACTGAGCAACTGAACTGAACTGAACTGAACTGAGGGTTCTCTATATTTAATATCATGTCATCCCCTGGAGCTCAGATGATGAAGACTCTGCCTGCAGTGCAAAAGACCTGGGTCAATCCTTGGGTTGGAAATATAGCTGGAGGAGGGCATGGAAACCCACTCCATTATCCTTCCCTGGAGAATCCCCATGGACAGAGGAGCCTTGAGGGCTGCAGTCCATGGGGTCACAAAGAGTCGGACAAGACTGAGTGAATAAGCACAGCACACTGAAAGGTCGGGCCGACTGACATACGACCGAAAAAGGACATCCGGCCAGTGCCGGCAGTTGGCCAATGCCCAAATAGGAACCGGAAGTGGGCCATGCTTCCGGGGGCCAACCCCCTGTAGCCTGGCCCAACCAGGTGCCGGCACGGAGCCCTTGGACACCCACCACCGCTGTAGCCTGCGCTTTCTACCTTATATGGGAGAACTTGGCTTGAGCGCCAGCCCTGGCTATAAAACCCCCTCCCCACCCCTCAGACCTCGCAGACTCCCTTTGTCTCCTCGTTCACCCGTCCCCGGGTGTTCTGCCCGAGAGCAATCGCCCAATAAAGGCCTTTATCAACGGTCCCCAGAGGTGGCTCTTTTTTCCCGCAGCGTTTCTTACACGCACAGCACAGCACATCTAAAAATATTGACAATCTACTTCTTCCTTTCTTGAACATGAAATATTTTGTTTTTAATACTACTGAGTTCAACTGGCTCATTTTTATAATATATTTATGTTCACAAGGCAATTTGTCTACAATATTCTTTGTGCTTTCCTTGTGAAGAAAATCTTATAATCAACTTTTTATACAGCTGTACTGTAATGATATTTTAATTTATCTTTTCTACTTTTTGAAACACTTTTAAATGGAGTGATCATTTGTTCTGTGAAAGTCTGACAAAATCTTAGCTTGGACTAGTGACTTTATCATCTACTCATTACAAATTCATTCACATGAATTTGCTTTAAATATTTACAAAGCAATTTTGAAAATATCTACTGCATTATGTTTATGATATTAATCACGGTTTTTTCCATTGTTTGCAATTATCAATCTCTAATGTATACTACTTTTTATTAATCTTTTCAGTGAGTCAACTTGTTTTTCTTGATTGCTTATACTGCTTTATCATATCTTTGCTCTCTTACAATGTGTCTTTTTTTTATTTTTTAATTTATTTTATTTTATTTTATTTTTTTATTTTTTATTTTTACACCTTGTCACACCACCGATTGAAGCAAAACAACACAACATGCTGCCGCTTCACCCAAAAGCAGTGTTTTTACAATGTGTCTTTACTTATATTTATTTCCTTCAACATATTCAAAATTGCTTGGTTGTTTTTCCTAGATTTTTGTGCTGAAAATGTAACTCATTTATTTATTTTTTTAGACCACAAACACACAGAATTGTATTAGTCATATCTTTCGATTCATGGCAAAATCTTGTCAATGGTCCCTACATGGATGGTGTAAAATAAAGCCATGAGATTTCACTTTAAACTCATCAAATTGCTAAAGGTAAGGAAAGACCCTCATATTAGAGATAGCTGTTAAAATATATGGAAAATTTTTCACTCTCTTTGGGGATGTAAATTTGGTGTGTACACATTACAGAGTAGTTTAGAAACATAAATTTTGAAAAAATAATAAATTTGAAAAAATATTAAAACACACTGATTTCATTTCTAAATACAAATCCCTGAGAAATTTCACATTAAGTAAGCAGCAAGACATGCATAAGAATGTTCACATCAGCACTGTGTTAATGCAAATGAATGAAAACAACACAAATTACTGGAGTCAAAACATTCATCCATATCTGCTAACTGCTCATTCATTTTATTTACCCTATAACTGCAGGCATTATAAGTGAAAATTTCAATTTTAATTCTTTCCAAACTATACTGTATTACATGTATTGCATTTTTATTTCAGAATTCACTGTTTTCTAAACCTTAAAATTAGCTTCTTTTCAACGGTGCTTCTCTGATAGCTCAGTCAGTAAAGAATCTGCCTGCAGTGCAGGAGACCTAGGTTTGATCCCTGGGAAGGGAAGATCCCTCAGAGAAGGAAATGGCAACCCACTCCAGTGTTCTTGCCTGGAAAATCCCATAGACTGGGGAGCCTAGCAGGCTACAGCCCATGGGGTTGCAAGAGTTGGACATGACATAGCAACTAAACCACCCAATGTATCAAATATTTTTCACATATTATCTTTAAAATCTTTGATTCAGCAATCCTCCTTCTGAGTATATACTCAAAGGAAATTAAATCAGGACCTCAAAGAAATATCTGCACTCCCAAATTTATTGTAGCATTATTCATGATAGTCAGGATACAGAAACACCTACGTATCTGTCAATAGATAAATTGATAAAGAAGATATAGTATATTATTCAGCCATGAGAGCAAGTGAAATTTTGCAACTTGTGACAACATGGATGGACCATGACAGCCTTATGGTAAGTTAAATAGGTCAGATAAAGAAGAACAAATACTATATTATATCACTTATATGTGTAAACTGAACAAGTCAAACTCATAGACACTGAGAAATAAATGATAGTTACTAGGAGCTGCAGGTAGGGGAAACTGGAAGTTGTTGGTCAAAAGGTACAGACTTTCAGTTATAAGATGAATAAGTTCTGTTGTTCAGCATGATGATTATAGTTACCAAAACTTTTTTAACATATAGTTGTTAAGAGAGTAGGTCTTAAATGTTCTCACCACAAAAAAGAGGTGATAATTATGTGAAGTGATGGAGGTGTTAACTAAGACTGCAGTGGTAATAATTTTGTAATATACAAGTAAATAAAATTGACACATTGCACACTTACACTTACACAATGTTGTATATCTATTGCATCATAAAAAATATAATCAAACTTATCAAATATTATGTAAAGTGTATTCTCTGTAAGAGGAGTTACTATTCTAATTGTTGATTTCACTGGCTAAGTATTTATTAGATACATTCCTATATATTTTACATTTGATTTGCTTACTCTGAGTGAAATAGTCTCTCAAATTTTTGCTTGCATCTCTTCTTCCTTTCACTTATTCTTCATTTTTTACTCATTTGCCATTGCTACCACCTGTCCTCTGGACTCTGGATCCAAAATTATTCCTTTACAATAACTAAGAATTCATCTCATTTTGTTAAAGTCATGAAGAAACAATCAAGGAAGTAGTAATAATAGGCAGTTTTATTTAATCTCTAGTGAAAGTGTTAGTCACTCAGTCATGTCCAACTCTTTGTGACCCCATCTACTATGACCTGCTAGGCTCCTCTGATCATGGAATTCTCCAGTCAAGAATACTTCAGTGGGTTTCCATTTCCTTTTCAAGGGAATCTTCCTAACCCAAGGATTAAACCTGAGTCTCCTGCATTGCAGGGAGATTCTTTATGGTCTGAGCCACCAGAGAAGCCCTAATTTCTGATAATAAAGCTGATTTTCCCCTGACTTCTGAAGTCAACAATTATGAATTAAAATGAGAACTATTAGAAGATAACAATGATAGGTAAAAAATTAAACTTTAATTAAGAGTGAGAGAATCTAATCTGTGTCCTTAGCATCATCAATGAACCTTGCTCAGTTTGCCGTCTAAAATAAATGTATGTAGTTCTCTTTACTCAGAAGAAACCTTACTTCTGCCCTTAAATACCTGCTTCCTGCAAAATGTCTAGGAAATTTATTGCATCAATTCTGCTTAAACATTTCATATTTCTTTCATGTTTCAAATGTAAAAGTAAGTAATTATGATTTTCAAACCCAGAGATGTATATTTAATTATCTTTATTCAGTCCATGGGGTCACAAAGAGTCAGTCATGACTGAGAGACTGAACTGAACTGATCATTTTTTATATGTGAACTGACATAGTGTGCATCACTTCTGGTCATTACACTAAAAATGCTCCATAATGATTCTTCATGTTCTTTCTACTTCCATGAGTGTGATATAGATGAGAACAACCAAGAAAGCCATATGTAAATGGTGGAGAGAAAAAAATGTAAATAACTTGAAATTCAAATCAGAACTTGGAGGAAAAATATGTCCATTCAAAACAACTATTTTAATGTTTTTATCTGGGAAAGAAATTTTACTATAGTTCATATTATAATACATTTTGGATTTTTTCTTAGTAAAAATAGTCAAAGGACAAATAAATAAAGTGGTAGTTATTGCAGTGAAATTAATGACATTAAAGAAATATAAAAGCTAGAAACAAAAAATATTGATTGAATAAAATGATATGTTATCAGTTCAGTTCTGTTCAGCCATTCAGTAGTGTCCAACTCTTTGCGACCCCCTGAATCGCAGCACACCAGGCCTCCTTGTCCATCATCTAGTCTAGTGGAGTTTACCCAAACTCCTATCATTGAGTCCGTGATGCCATCCAGCTATCTCATCTTCTGTCGTCCCCTTCTCCTCCTGCCCTCAATCTTTCCCAGCATCAGGGTCTTTTCCAACGAGTCAACTCTGTGCATGAGGTGGCCAAAGTATTGGAGTTTCAGCCTCAGCATCAGCCCTTCCAATGAACACCCAGGACTGGTCTCCTTTAGGATGGACTGGTTGGATCTCCTTGCAGTCCAAGGGACTCTCAAGAGTCTTCTCCAACACCACAGTTCAAAAGCATCAATCCTTCTTCACTCAGCTTTCCTTATAGTCCAACTCTCACATCCATATATGACCACTGGAAAAACCATAGCTTTGACTAGTTGGACCTTTGTTGGCAAGGTAATATTTCTGCTTTTCAATATACTGTCTAGGTTAGTCATAACTTTCCTTTCAAGGAGTAAGCATCTTTTAATTTCATGGCTGCAATCACCATCTGCAATAATATGTGCTAATATAGTCTAAAAGAGCAGCAGAGCAGCTGACCCTTGAACAACATCGGTTTGAAGTGTACAGTGCCACTTATATGAAGATATTCTTCAATAGAAATTATTTCAGTATTACAGTGTCTGTTGTTGGTTGAAACTGAGGATTGGATGAACTATGAATATGGAGGGCCAACTACAAAATTTAATGAAAAATTACATTTTTTCAAGGGTCAGCTCTATTCCTGACTTGAACAATCAGTATTAAAGGACAAAGTATAGTATTAGGGGCATATATGACCATTGGAATTCTTTCAGGGTCAAATGATGAGATGATTTTTATCAAATAAGTTTTGAATACTCAGTTATATAATTAGACATATTAATATGAAATGCAGGGTTAAAGAAATAAATTTTGGATTCATCAGCAGAATACAGATTGTATACCATAAGTCTGGGCTGATCAGATAGTCTGTGGAGAGAAATCTTAACTATTAAACACTACAAAAATTAAAAGTGTGATAGAAAAGCAAAGTATGAAAATTAGTGTGAATAAAGAGCAAATTAGAATCAATTAAGGTAGGATTTTCAACAAATGGTATAGACAAAATATAAGCGACCATTGTGCACAAGAGCCCAGTGTTTCAGGCACAGGTTTATAGTGAAAATAATATAAGATAGTTCAGTTCAGTTGCTCAGTCATGTCCGACTCTTTGCGACCCCATGAATCGCAGCACGCCAGGCCTCCCTGTTCATCACCATCTCTCGGAGTTCACTCAGACTAACGTCCATCGAATCCGTGATGCTATCCAGCCATCTCATCCTCGGTCGTCCCCTTCTCCTCCTGCCCCCAATTCCTCCCAGCAGCAGCGTCTTTTCCAATGAGTCAACTCTTCACATGAGGTGGCCAAAGTACTGGAGCTTCAGCTTCAGCATCATTCCTTCCAAAGAAATCCCAGGGTTGATCTTCTTCAGAATGGACTGGTTGGATATCCTTGCAGTCCAAGGGACTCCCAAGAGTCTTCTCCAACACCACAGTAAAAGCATCAATTCTTCAGCGCTCAGCCTTCTTCACAGTCCAACTCTCACATCCATACACCACTACAGGAAAAACCATAGCCTTGACTAGACGGACCTTTGTTGGCAAAGTAATGTCTCTGTTTTTGAATATGCTATCTAGGTTGGTCATAACTTTTCTTCTAAGGAGTAAGCGTCTTTTAATTTCATGGCTGCAGTCACCATCTGCAGTACTTTTGGAGCCCCCAAAAATAAATTCTGACACTGTTTCCCCATCTATTTCCCACGAAGTGATGGGACCAGATGCCATGATCTTCGTTTTCTGAATTTTGAGCTTTAAGTCAACTTTTTCACTCTCCTCTTTCACTTTCATCCAGAGGCTTTAGCTCCTCTTCACTTTCTGCCATAAGGGTGGTGTCATCTGCATATCTGAGGTTATTGATATTTCTCCCAGCAATCTTGATTCCAGCTTGTGTTTCTTCTAGCCCAGCATTTCTCATGATGTACTCTGCATATAAGTTAAATAAGCAAGGTGACAATATACAGACTTGACGTACTCCTTTTCCTATTTGGAATCAGTCTGTTGTTCCATGTCCAGTTCTAACTGTTGCTTCTTGACCTGCATACAGATTTCTCAAGAGGCAGGTTAGGTGGTCTGGTATTCCCATCTCTTGAAGAATTTTCCACAATTTATTGTGATCCACACAGTCAAAGGTTTTGGCATAGTCAATAAAGCAGAAATAGATGTTTTTCTGGAATTCTCTTGCTTTTTCGATGATCCAGCAGATGTTGGCAATTTGATCTCTGGTTCCTCTGCCTTTTCTAAAACCAGCTTGAATATCAGGGAGTTCACGGTTCATGTATTGCTGAAGCCTGGCTTGCAGAATTTTGAGCATTTAACTAAGGAAAATTTCCCATTTATTCCTAATTTCAATTTCAGGATCTTTTATGTTTATGACACTCTAAGTAAGCAAATAAATACACATACACTCAGACACGACTGAGTGCCTCCACTTTTACTTTTCATTTTTATGCATTGGAGAAGGAAATGGCAACCCACTCCAGTGTTCTTGCCTGGAGAATCCCAGGGATGGGGGAGCCTGGTGGTCTGCCATCCATGGGGTCGCACAGAGTCAGACACAACTGAGGTGACTTAGCAGCAGCAGCATGCACATCACTGATGCTTGATTTCAGCATCAACCCTGATATTTTAAGCAAGGATTATCATCAGCTCTACCCCATCTCTCATCATAGCCTTTCCAATGTGTTATATGATCAGTGAAATCTCTCTCCAATGTCGTGCCAAACACTATATCCCATTTTCTCTCCATACCCACTCAGACATATTTCTGTGCCCTTGTAGAGAGTTTAGCTAAATTACTAGACAGTACTGCTTCCTGAGCATTCATTTTCTTGGTCAACTGGCCTGTAATGACTTTAAATAACACTAGCTACTTATGCCTGCCCTTGATAGCAGCCTGCAGTCACAAATAAATTAAAGTTCCTGATAGGACTTCCCCAACATTCCTGTGATGAACAGTCCTCCCTGCCATCCAATGCCTTCCCCTCAGGAATGCCTTTGATTCAGACTGCCATGGTTGTGATTTAGTTGATAAGTCATGTCGTCCAACTCTTGCAGCTCCATGAACTGTAATGCACCAGGCTCCTCTGTCCATAGGAATTAAGGTTTTGGTAAAATTGCCATGGACTTACCAGGCCCTTTGGGTTTGAGTTGACCAATCTGTCATTAGCCTGGGAACCTCCAAGCACTTCATTCATGAAACCTAATAAAGGCATGTACCCCAGATCCTGTCTATCTGTCTCTCTGTCTGCACGCTGCCTTGACCTCCCTATGTGACCCCCTCAAGGCATGCCACATACTTCTTCATGACCTGTGAGCAGTAAACTCTATTTCAACTTTCTCTTGTGGTCTGTTGTTGAAACATGTTGAACCACTGCTCACCATCTGGCACCTTGTGCTCCATCTAGCGAGTGTTAATCTGACAAACGCATAACCACTCTCTCTCACCTTTTCCTTAGTTTTAGACTATTAACATCTCACCCTGAACCAAGGCAGATCACCAATAGATTTCAAATTTATCCTTACTTCTAATCTCTCCTTTTTTTAATCTTCTATACTTCAATGAGAGAAAGTATTTTTTTTAAATTTTGGGTATTTTATCCTGCCCTTCCTTTCTTAAAATTATACAATAGCTCCCACCATGTGCAGATTCAAACACAACTCCTTGTCCACTTTTACTCATTCAACCCATTCAGCTATCACAACCCTTCATTCTATATATACCAACAACACACTGTGTGTTTGAATCTGTTAGAGAATGGAAACTCTAACTCTGAGGTATAGTTTATGAGTCCTTGTCACTGACTATGTCCACATGTCTCTCTGTTTTCTCAATGAAAATGTTGCTTTGATAACCCATTCTTATTGGTACAGCAAGTCCAAGCAGGAAATCTGTAGTGTTTCAGTAGTATATAACTTATCCTGATTCTGAAAAATCAGAGTAAGACAAAAAGTTAGCTTCATTCTCAACTATAGCAGGAATTGTAATCTGCACCACAGTAACTTTGATGAAAACAGGTCAAGAGAGTCTCATGAATATAATCTACATCAGCCTCTGTTCTGTATAACAAACTAGAGTCTGTACATTCTGTATCTTTGCCATAATTAACCTGAAACTTTATAACTGGTGTGAGTTGTGGGGTAGGGAGAGAATTGGAAACTAAGATTTATAATGCTCTAATACATTTTTATGATTTTTATGTATTATTTATCATAGTTATAATTCCTCTCTGAAATTACTGTATATTGTCAAGTTTAAATGATCTTCCCCCTCTAAATATCCCTGACCGATTTCTCCACATAAATACCTATGCATGCACACATATATCATATACATACACAAACACAAACACACAAATATACACTTATTGCACTCCTCTCCACTCTGCAGATTCCTGTTTCCCTTACCTTAACCTCCCACTGCATTTCAGAAGGTGCCTATTTACAGAACTGATGAAAGTAGTAATAAGAGACAATCTTTATTGCTATTAAATATTAAAAAGTACTGTCATATAAGGAGAAAGTGAACACCTAGTGACTGCTACAGAATAAGGCAATGGCACCCACTCCAGTACTCTTGCCTGGAAAATCCCATGGACCAAGGAGCTTGGTAGGCCGTAGTCCATGGGGTTGCAAAGAGTCGGACATGACTGAACAACTTCACTTTCACTTTTCACTTTCATGCATTGGAGAAAGAAATAGCAACCCACTCCAGTATTCTTGCCTGGAGAATCCCAGGGACAGAGGAGCCTGATAGGCTACCATCTATGGGGTCGCACAGTGTCGGACACAATTGAAGCATCTTAGCAGCAGCTGCAGCAGTGACTGTTAATAATTATAGGATTATTTTTGCATAATTTCTGATTATTTTCAGAATTGTAGCTACAGATATATAGAAAGAATGGAAAAAGTTGGAGATTCTAACCAGTCACATAAGTAAATAAGAATATAAAGTGACAGAAGTCTAAGAATATTGGTTTATGATATTGGAAATATTTCCTGTATGTTAAAAAACAACCAGTTTTTTTTTTTTTTTAGTGAAAGGTAATTATTATTCTAGGTGTACAAATTTGCATTTAATTTACCAAATTATTTTAGACTCTTCAAAATGTCCTACTCCTTTCATTTTTATTGTTCCTGAGCCAATTTTGTAGACATGTATATATTATTACTTAAAATCATAATGATAAATTGCCTTAAGTAATATAGATTTAAAATAGCACTGTGTGCTTTTGATTTACTTAAGATGATAATAATCAGTCTTTATGAAAATTTTCTTCCCTTTGTATGAAATATTTTCCTCTATGGTAACTATTATATTAAAAAACAACTATGAAGCAGGTATTTTAT
>SJYG01000170.1:2602271-2617271 GCA_006410535.1 Litocranius walleri | reverse complement strand
AGCAGGTATTTTAATTGTTCTACTGCCTTTTATAAATTTTAGATGATTCATTAATTATAAAATAAGTTTGGATAATTAGTAAAACATGGGTTATTTCATAAAACAGTATAATGAATATAACATACATTTATGTCTGTGTATATATACATGCACATGCATATTTATGTATGTACAAATATATATACATGCACATGTATCTTTATTTCCAAGCAGGATTCTTCAGATAAAATACACTTGTTTATACTCGAAAGGCTAACTCCAATTTAGAGCAAGACACAACATACCTTGAAGTGTAATTTCAGCACCACCTGATAGTACTCCCTTGATAAAATGATTTTAATTGTCATTAATAACTTTCCTGTGCATACAGAGTCTCAAATCCCTTTGCCATATTCTATTTAGTAATTGCTAAGGCTAAGCTTGAGGTGAGGTGAAGGTGAGGTGTAGTCGCTCAGTCATGTCCGACTCTTTGCAACCTAATAGACTGTAACCTACTAGGCTTCTCCGTCCATGGGATTCTCCAGGCAAGAATTCTGGAGTGGATTGCCATTTCCTTCTCCAGGGGATCTTCCCAACCCAGGTATCGAACCTGGGTCTCCCGCATTGGGGGCAGACGCTTTAACCTCTGAGCCACCAGGGAAGCCCTAAGGCTAAGCTTACTCATGTCTATATTTAGAAGGTAAATTTTGCAGGATGAACTAAAATATCTCACTTTAGAAGATGTTCTTTTCTAGAAACATATATGCTTCTAACTAGCTACCACATTCTTGGCTGATACCCCTGCTGATTTTGCTGACAGCAAAGAAACTAGTGGTGCTCTGGAGTCATCCTAGTTATCTTTTAATACTTGAGAAATATGCACTTTGTTCTAATTTTATTATTGATATGGAAAATGGTGTCTGTTAATGCCCATAATGCTGCTGCTAAGTTGCTTCAGTCTTGTTCGACTCTGTGCGACCCCATAGACGGCAGCCCATCAGGCTCCACGCCCATCAGGCTCCACCGTCCCTGGGATTCTCCAGGCAAGAACATTGGAGCGGGTTGCCATTTCCTTCTCCAATGCATGAAAGTGAAAAGTGAAAGTGAAGTCGCTCAGTTGTGTGTGACTCTTGGCGACCCCATGGACTGCAGCCTATCAGGCTCCTTGGTCCATGGGATTTTCCAGGCAAGAGTACTGGAGTGGGGTGCCATTGCCTTCTCCAATAATAGAACAATTATATCTTGGTATTTGTTACTGAAGGGTAGTTTCTTTTCTAACATTTTCTTACTTATAATCAAATCTTGCAGGCAACTATATTTTGATACCTTACCACAATATGCAATCTAGCTCAGCCCATTTATACGTGTAAATACATACACATATACATATAAATAGGGCTTCTCTCTTAGCTCAGTTGGCAAAAAAATCTGCCTGCATAGTATGCTTGCCTGGAGAATTCCAAGGACAGAGGAGCCCAGTAGGCTACAGTCCTTGGTGTCGCGAGTCAGACACAACTTCGCAACCCAAACCACCACCATACATATAAATATTTCTATTCATGATAAACCTTGAGTATTTCTTATAATAGGGAGCTTACCAACTCCAGAAAAGTTATATGTGCTAATTTAAGTTTTTTTATTTGTACAAAAAAGTTTCTTTTTGAACATATTATCCTAATTAACAATATGTCATATTTATTGAACATTCAAGAATGCATCAAAGTAATTACAGTAATAGGTTTGAATAATTTTAGTCTTCTTGCAGGTATGTTTTAGTCTTTTCTTTATTTGAGATAATAGAAATTCAATATCTGACTAGTTCGAACATTGAAAAAAGTTGGAAAAATTATTAGACATGCACTTTTTTCAAAAAATAAGATATAATTAATTAAACAAATGAGTCCTGGAGGCACATAGTCCATTTGTTCCAAGCAGAACATATATTTAAGGATTTTGGTTTTTTTTTTAAACTTCCTAACTCCTTTTATTCCATATTTATCTATTTGTATCTTTCATAATGTGTATTAAACTCTCCTTTCTATTTCTCTGTATCGTTTTATTTCTCATGGTTATTTTTTTTTGCAATGCATTTTTATTATGCTTGTTTGTTTGTTTGTTTTTCTCTCTCACGTGTGACCTGCTTTCCCCCCCCCATACTACTGTCTGTCTCTGTTTCTCTTTTTGTAGACAGATGATTGATATTGTACATATATGGGTATACACACACACACACATATACATATATTTCTTCCCTGAAGTTCAGTATAAATTAGAATGCATTGAATAATAGAAACCTAATCAAATATAAAAGTGAAAGTGAATTCACTCAGTCGTGTCCGACTCCTGGCGACCCCATGGACGGTAGCCTACCAGGCTCCGCTGTCCATGGGATTTTCCAGACAAGAATACTGGAATGGGCTGCCATTTCCTTCTCCAGGGGATCTTCGCAACTGAGAGATCGAACCCAAGTCTCCTGCATTGCAGACAGACGCTGTACCATCTCAGTCACTAGGGAAGCCAATCCAATATATTTAAACACTAAAAGAAAGATATTAACTGCTACAAAAATTATACGTAAGGGTGATCCTAACAATTTTAGACAGTTGTTAAAACATATTTGAAAGAATTTCTATCTCTGCTCTGCTTCCTAGGATTTTTTACTTTACCTTAATGTTCCATCAGTTAAGAGATATATTTTTCTTTCAAAAGCAGGGGATAAGTGGTGATATTTCTTGTGTCTTATGTGCAAATAGTAGGATTCTATTACTCTTGTTGACTTGAATTAGGTCACTTGCCCATAACTGAAATGATTATTATGTCCAGAGAGTTGAAGGATTGATTTTCTTCTCTCGACTGGGACAAACCAAGTGAGCTTGGCACTAATCCCCTTCTCACTCCAGCACACTCTGAATTTGACACAGTGGAAAAGGATTGACTTTCTCAAAGGGAAATCAATGATATTTTGGTGACAATAAATGCTAGAGAAGGACTCAATAAATGCCCATATTTTATGGCCCTTTCAATTCAAAATTTTTCCTTCTGCTCTACTATTTCTTTCTGTTCCCAATATACCAACTTGATCCTTCTCAGTGATGGACCTGGTTTGTTTGTTCTCAAACATTTGTTTACATGTTTGTTCTACTTCATATTCCATTTAGCTATTCTGCAGTTTGCAATGTTATCCATGTTTTATCCAATGAAATCATGTAAGGGGAACATCCCAAGGTGCTGTACTTAATATCAGATCAGTCTTCCCTAGTTATATAAACTTAAATACACTTAATATTAAGGAAATAAGCCACACAACTCTAAGTTAATTTGTCTTCACAGGGGAACTCTCTGAAGACTGCTTCTTTAAGAATAGTATATGAGGAAATATTTGGGGGAAAATATATACTATATGAGGGAAAATATATGAGGAATTTTTCATACGTAAAAACAGACACAAAAGAGAAACATTTTATCAAAATAAGCTTATAAAGCCCAAGTTTCAGGCATACAATTTGTTAAAGTTAACAAAGAGGATAACAGAAGAGATTTCTGTAGGAAAAGTAAAAGAATGGAGAAATTAAGTTTATATTACTACAACAGGGAATATGTTTTCTAAGAATTCATCTAGTGAAATAAATTTTAAACTCTAAAATAGCCCTTTCTAACATCTAAACAACATATATGGAATCATAATATCCTATAAATATATCAACTTTCTTATATAGATATGCTATTTCCATATTCTTATTTAATATGTAAGTTCTTACTAATTTTTCAACATATTATTAACAATGTTTAATTTACATTATGTATTTTATGCCTCAAAAATTTGAAATGCATATATAAAATGTTATGAAGATAAATTTCTCATTGTTTTTCTTTTATATGCAGTTTACTACAGAAATGGTATGTTCTATTTATTTAAGTAAAAATATATGCTAATTTGTTAAGTTATTCTGGGATTTAGTCGAAATGTTTCCATTTTCAATTCTCATCCATAAATTATGGAATAAACTACTTCTAAATATGAGACTGCCAGTTTAAAGGGTCAATTCAGTTCCAAACAGGATTGTGGTGAAATGCTTTATAACTAATCATATCCTAATAAAATTCATCAACTTAAAAAAAAGCTAAAATATTAGGAGTTTCCATCCAAGAGAAAATATATCTCTAAAACTAAAAGACAATAGTCTCTCAGTTTCAGTATCTTCAACTCTGAAATTCAGAAAACAATGGAATAACAGTAGCATATTACTAAAATGAAAGAACTACAAGAGTCCTATATTCTTCTTAGTAAATGGCATCATCATCCACACTGATATAGTTTTTCAAGTCCCAAACGTAGGAGTTAGTGATAAATTTTCTTTTTCTTCATTACCCATATGTAAACTACTTGTTCATTTAACAGTATTTTGTGTATTTGTAAATTTCAGGAACTCCATAGCCAAAATTGCATGCTCCTTACGGAGCAACACTGAGAGTTTTTTTGTTGTTTTTTTTCTTTTTGCCTTAAGGCCTTTGCACTGGCACTTCCTCTGCAAAAGAAGCCTTGTTATGGCTGGTTCCTTTCTGTGTTTAAGGTTTAAGCTCAAACATCACTAATTCAATGAAACCTTCCTTGACCAATTATCAGGCCTTCCAGACCCTCATATTTGCTTTTTTTTAGCGTGAAATATTAAACTTCATTTAAGTATAATTGGTCTACAATGTTGTATTAGTTTCTGCTGTACAGCAAAGTGATCCAGTTATACATGTATATGTGTACATATGCTCAGTCATGTCCAGCTTTTGGCAACTTCATGGACTGTAGCCCACTAGGCTCCCCAGTCCACGGAATTTTCCAGGAAAGAATACTAAAGCAGCTTGCCATTTTCTACTCTAAGGGATCTTTCTGACCCAAGGGTACAACCCACATCTCTTGTGTCTCATGCATTGGCAGGCAGATTCTTTACTATACTGCACCACCTGGGAAGCCATATACACTTATGTAATATACATATATACATATACTTTTTCACATTTTTTCCATTCTAGATTATTACAAAATGTTGAATACAGTTGGCTGTGCTATATAGTAGGACCTTGTTGTTCATCCGTTCTGTATAGAAAAGTTACGTTTGCTAACCCCAACCTCCCCTAACATCTCTCTCCCATCCCTCCCCTCATTGGCAACCACCAGTTTGTTCTCTATGTCTGTGGAACTATTTCTCTTTGGTCATTTGTATCATATTTTAAATTCCACATATAAATTATATCATATGGTGTTTGTCTTTCTCTTTCTGACTTACTTCTAAGCTTAACTTTTTAAATTATATTCTCATTTGTTAAATATCTCTCCATCCCTATCTCCTACCATTTACACAAAAAATATAGGTCTCACAAGATCAGATACCTCTTTTGTTTGTTTTCTAATGTATAGGTGAAACCTAGAAAAGTGTCTGATAGAATTGTTGGAAGAATAAACATTATAATTTTTGAAATGACTATTAAATTGATTACATTTAGAAGTTGAGAGTCACAAGAATTAACTTCAAGAGTACCTTGAACTGTACTATCTACTTTTCGATCTGAACTGAAACCAAGAAAGATTCTAAAAAAGAATCTAACCTCATAAATTTCATAGTAGTAGGTATTTTTTAACCACATGAGACTCGTTAGCTGATATCCTTTTTCACCTAATGACTCTGTGTCTCTGAACTTTCTTGTAATTTCATCTCTCTTGAGGTCGCTAGAAGGCTCCATGCTAGGATATTAAACTAATCCCAACCCAAAACCCACAATTTCATGTGGAAGTATCCAACCCAGTAATAAAATATAGAGGTAGAAAGATACAAGCTTGAATTTACTATTAGATGATCTTATTTATTCTAGTAAGGGGAAGCAGCTGTACTTTGTTGTTGCTTTGGGTTTTATTGTTTTTGTTTAATGAGGGAAAATACAGGTAAAAAGAATGTTAAAGTTACAACTTACATATCAATGATTTTTCTTCTTATCCAAATTATCAGTCATTCATTAGAGATAATTTAAAGAAAGATAACTAGTAAATCATGTATGATTCTAAGATAGTAAAATCTGTGATATGTCCCTAATGTACAAAATATTACAACTGTATTTGCTTCACAGATGCTAGAAAGAAAGTGAATTAATTTTAAATAAGTGAATAGGTGAAATGAGAAAAGAAATCTCATACCATACATGTTAAAAAAGTGGACATACAAATAAAAATAATACAATAATATTTTGTGAGGCCTTATTGCTAAATGAATATTAGATCAGTGTCTGTTTCTTAGTGATCATGATGAGTAAATTTATGTTTTTTAAGTCTACTAAAATCATTTATTTTAGAATAAATTATAGCAGTGTTTCACTAAAATACTAAACCCCACTGTGAAATTGCATTCAGAAATAATATAACACATAATAACATTTGTGTGTGCATATGTACATATGAGTGAGTGCACAAATATGATTCCTTATCTATAATATAAAAAGTAAAACAAGAATCATTTAAAATATTATTACATTAAAAGCATAAAGACATAGATTTCTGTTTCTAAGAAAATATTGTGATAGTTATAAATGGAGACTGATAAAAGTACACTGTATTTCTAATTTAATTTCTATGTGCAAGATTTCTGATTAACAACTTTTAGCAATAACCCCCAATAATAGCAACAAAAATATTCTATCGTCTTTTTTAACACACTAGTTTTATTCTTAAATTTTTGAGTAAATATTAAAATCTTACAAAAATAGTTTGTGTTCATTTGTAAGATGAAGTTAGGTTTGGATCACTGTGATCAGTGTTTCACATATATGACTGATATAATATTTAGAAATCTTATTGGACACTCAAGACTACTTTTCACTTTTTCAGATAGTCCTTTTTAATGTGGGATGTCTGGTATATTTGACCCTTCATCAAAATGTGCCTCAATCCTTATAAAGTCAACCAAGCAACCTCTAAGGATACCACTGACCTGTACAGGGGTTGGGAAACTAAGACCTCTGTGCCATAGGATGACCTATGGCCCCTTTTGTATGGCCCACGAGCTAAGAATGGTTTTACATTTGTAAAGAGATTAAAGAAAACAAACAAAGCAAAGACCATGCAGGAGAGATGCTTAGTATTTGACCCTTATAAAAAAATTCTTATCAATCCCTGTACTACTTCCATGATTGACACACACTTTATACTGTCCACCAATATACTAGGACTAGAAGGGTTTCCAAAACATAGAAAAGATATAATTAATGTTTGTATAGAGTCAGGAAGGGATAAACTATAATTAGAGTAAAGATACTATAAATATATAACACTGAAAGAAATTTAGAAATCAAAGCAAAGGTGGCAAAGAGGATCAGATGGTTAAATTAACTCATCAAAGAATTCAGCTAAGATTGAAGTCATTACCTATTTTGTCTATGACTTTCTTCTGTACATTATATATGCCCAGAGGTATATATCTGTGTATATAAAATAACACAATTTTATAAGCTACTGTACACAAAATTTTATATCTTGTTTGCTTGTTTTTTCCTCCTAAGATTTTTTGGTAAAGTTTTTTCTATATCATTGAATTATTTTTAGGAAGACATATTTAATATTTATTGCTAAAAATACATTTGCATTCTTATTTTTCTATTTTTATTTCTTACTATAAAATAATATAATATTAAGTAGAATGTGATTCTACAGGATTTTTATATCTATATCTACNTTTTTTCCTTCTAAGATTTTTTGGTAAAGTTTTTTCTATATCATTGAATTATTTTTAGGAAGACATATTTAATATTTATTGCTAAAAATACATTTGCATTCTTATTTTTCTATTTTTATTTCTTACTATAAAATAATATAATATTAAGTAGAATGTGATTCTACAGGATTTTTATATCTATATCTACAGATAGTCAACAAACCAACATACAAGACACATTTAAGTGAACTGAGGAAGAAATGTAGGGAAAAATAAAATCTGGACTTAAATGATAAAGCTTATGGTATTGAGAAACATGAAATTAAAAACACTAATGATTCCTAGGAGGAATCATTCCCAGACAAAAATTATTAATTCATTTTCCCTTGAAAAAGCTCTGCAAGAATTGCTTATCTTGATTAATAGATGGTTAAAGCTAACTAGCAAAGTAATGCTCAAAATTCTCCAAGCCAGGCTTCAGCAATACGCGAATCATGAAATTCCAGATGTTCAAGTTGGTTTTAGAAGAGGCAGAGGAACCAGAGATCAAATTGCCAACATCCACTGGATCATAGAAAAAGCAAGAGAGTTCCAGAAAAACATCTATTTCTGCTTTATTGGCTATGCCAGAGCCTTTGACTGTGTGGATCACAATAAACTGTGGAAAATTCTGAAAGAGATGGGAATACCAGACCGCCTGACCTGCCTTTTGAGAAACCTATATGCAGGTCAGGAAGCAACAGCTAGAACTGCACATGGAACAATAGACTGGTTTCAAATAGGAAAAGGATTATGTCAAGGCTGTGTATTGTCACCCTGCTTACTTAAATTGTACACAGAGTACATCATGAGAAATGCTGGGCTGGAAGAAGCCCAAGCTGGAATCAAGATTGCTGGGAGAAACATCAATAACTTCAGATATGCAGAGGATACCACCCTTATGGCAGAAAGGAAGAGGAACTAAAAAGCCTCTTGATGAAAGTGAAAGAGGAGAGTGAAAAAGTTGGCTTAAAACACAACATTCAGAAAACGAAGATCATGGCATCTGGTCCCATCATTTCATGGGAAATAGATGGGGAAACAGTGGAAATAGTGTCAGATTCTATTTTTCAGGGCTCCAAAATCACTGCAGATGGTGACTGCAGCCATGAAATTAAAAGACACTTACTCCTTGGAAGAAAAGTTATGACCAACCTAGATAGCATTTCAAAAGCAGAGACATTACTTTGCCAACAAAGGTTCATCTAGTCAAGGCTATGTTTATTTCAGTAGTCATGTATGGATGTGAGAGTTAGACTGTGAAGAAAGCTGAGTGCCAAAGAATTGATGCTTTTGAACTGTGGTGTTGGAGAAGACTCTTGAGAGTCCCTTGGACTGCAAAGCAATTCAACCAGTCCATTCTGAAGGAGATCAGCCCTGGGATTTCTTTGGAAGGAATGATGCTAAAGCTGAAACTCCAGTAGTTTGGCCACCTCATGTGAAGACTTGACTCACTGGAAAAGACTCTGATGCTGGGAGGGATTGGGGGCAGAAAGAAAAGGGGATGATAGAGGATGAGATGGCTGGATGGCATCACTGACTCGATGGAAGTGAGTCTGAGCTAACTCTGGGATTTGGTGATGGACAGGGAGGCCTGACGTGCTGCGATTCATGGGATCTCAAAGAATCAGACACGACTGAGCTACTGAACTGAACTGAAAGCTAGTTGAGTACAGTTCACTGAATTACAGGCATATGCAATATATTTTACAGATTGATCTTAATATTCATAACACTATATTTAATGAGTATTGATCTTGAAACAACACTTTTAAGGATGGAAATCGCCATGATATCTTGATTATAACATCAATTACAGTTAGTAACAATAAATGTTTGAAATTTTAAAAAAGGAGACATACTGAAATTTAACCAAATTCTAATTAAATCTGCTATCTCTTGTAAGAATCAGACAGTTGGTGAAGTTTGCCATATCCTATATCCGAGTAAGGCTGTTAGAAGATGTTATTACTTCTAAATTTCTTTTGTGCTCTGAGCTAAAACACAAAACTCTCAGACTAAGTATTTCATTACTATTTAATAAATATATCTTTTTCTCTCATTTTATTGCATATGTAAGGCTATATTTATAATTAGGCTTCCCAGGTGGCTCAGTGGTAAAGAATCTGCTGCCAATACAGGAGATACAAGAGACGCGGCTTCAACCACTTTTTCGGGGATCTTCCTGACTTTCTCAGGGAGAAGGAAATGGCAGCCCACTCCAGTATTATTGCCTGGGAAATATCAGGAGGGCAGAGTAGCCTGGAGGGCTGCAGTCCAGGGAGTTTCAAAGAGTCAGATACAGCTGAGCATTCGGAGTGTATATATACATACAATTTGGCACCTCTTCATTTTGTTCTGAATTTTCTATTTGTCCATGTGAAATTTTGAGATGCAATCTAAGTAAAAATTATGTAAGAAATGAAAGTGAATTCACAGTGAAATATTCACTTATTTAAAATTGATAAACTCTTTGCTAATGGCAATACAATTAAATATCCTTAATAATCTTGCCTTAGTGATTTGATCTTACCCTCTTATGATAAGATTTTTTTTGTCAGCAAAAGGTATGTTACTTAATAAGTATTTTTAAATGTATTTAAAATGTACAGGAAGGGTGCATTGTGTGTGCATTGGATGTATGTTCATTTGTGCATGTCAATGTGTAAACACTTGGGTTCTGTAGATTTGGTGTGTTTTTTGATAGTACAGTTCAGTTCCTCGGCCGTGTCTGACTCCTTGTGACCCCATGGACTGCAGCACAGCAGGCTTCTCTGTCCAACACCAAATCCTGGAGTTTACTCAAACTCATGTCCATTGAGTCAGTGATGCCATCCATCCATCTCATCCTGTGTCATCCCCTTCTCCTCCCACCTTCAATCTTTCCCAGGATCAGGGTCTTTTCTGAGTCATCTCTTTGCATTAGGTGACCAAAGTACTGGAGTTTCAACTTCAGCATAAGACCTTCTAATGAAGATGCAGGACTGATTTCATTTAGGATGGACCGTTTGTATCTCCTTGCAGTCCAAGGGACTCTCAAAAGTCTTCTTCTCCAACACCACAGTTCAAAAGCTCAGCTTTCTTTATAGTCCAACTCTCACATCCATTAATGACTACTAGAAAAACCATAGCTTTGACTAGATGGATCTTTCTTGGCAAAGTAATGTCACTGCTTTTTAATATGTTGTCTAGGCTGGTCATAACTTTTCTTCCAAGGAGCAAGTGTCTTTTAATTTCATGGCTGCAGTTACCATCTGCAGTGATTTTTGAACACCCAAAAATAGAGTCTGTCACTGATTCCATTGTTTCTCCATCTATTTGTCATGAAGTGATGGGACCAGATGCCATGATATTAGCTTTCTGAATGGTGAGTTTTAAGTCAACATTTTCACTCTCCTCTTTCACTTTCATCAAGAGGCTCTTTAGTTCTTCTTTGCTTTCTACCATAAAGGGTGATGTCCTCTCCATATCTAAGATTATTGATATGTCTCCAGGTAATCTTGATTCCAGCTTGTGCTTCATCCAGGCCAGCATTTCTCATGATATACTCTTCATATAAGTTAAATACACAGGGTGAGAATATATAGACTTGACAAACTTCTTTCCCAAGTTGGAATGTGTTTGTTGTTCAGTGCCCATTTCTAACTGTTGCTCCTGGACCTGCATACAGATTTCCCAGGAGGCTGGACAGGTGGTCTAGTATTCCCATTTCTTCAAGAATTTTCCACAGTTTTCTGTGATCTACACAGTCAAAGGACTTAGCATAGTCTGTGAAGCAGAAGTAGATGTTTTTCTAGAACTGTAACATTTTTGATGATCCAACAGATGTTGGGACTTGATCTCTGGTTCCTCTGACTTTTCTAAATCCAGCTTGAACATCTGGATGTTCACAGTTCATGTACTGTTGAAGCCTGGCTTGTAGAATTTTGAGCATTACTTTACTAGCATGTCAGATGAGTCCAATTGTGCAGTAGTCTGAGCATTCTTTGGCATTGCCTTTCTTTGGGATTGGAATTAAAACTGACCTTTTCCTGTCCTATGGCCACTGCTGAGTTTTTCAAACTTGCTGGCACTGTGAGTGCAGCATTTTCACAGCATTATCTTTTAGGATTTGAAAGAGCTCAACTGGAATTCCATCACCTCCACTAGCTCTGTTCATAGTGATGGTTTCTAAGGCCCACTTGACTTCACATTCCAGGATGTCTGGCTCTAGGTGAGTGATCAAAGCATCATGGTTATCTGGTCATGAAGATCTTTTTTGTACAGTTCTGTGTATTCTTGCCACCTCTTCTTAATATCTTCTGCTTCTGTTAGGTCCATACCATTTCTGTCCTTTATTGTTCCCATCTTTGCTTGAAATGTTTCTGTGGTATCTCTAACTTTTTTGAAGAGATCTCTTGTCTTTCCCATTCTATTGTTTTCCTCTATTTCTTTGCAATGATCATTGAGAAAGTCTTTCTTTTCTCTCCTCGCTATTCTTTGGAACTCTGCATTCAAATAGGTATATCTTTCGTCTTCTCCTTTGTGTTTCTTTTCTTTTCACACCTATTTGTAAGACCTCCTCAGACAGCCACTTTGCTTTTTTTTTCCTTGGGGATGATCTTGATCCCTGTTTCTTGACAATGTCATCCATCCATAGTTCTTCAGGCACTCTGACTTTCAGATCCAATCCCTTGAATCTATTTATTTCCACTGTATAATGGAAAGTGATTTGATTTAGTCATACACGAATGATCTAGTGATTTTCCCTACTTTCTTCAATTTAAGTCTGAATTTAACAATAAGGAGTTCATGATCTGAGCCACAGTCCTCTCCTGGTCTTGTTTTTGTTGACTGTATAGAGCTTCTCCATCTTTGGCTACAAAGAATACAATCAATCTGATTTCATTGTTGACCATCTGGTGATGTCCATGTGTAGTCTTTTCCTGTGTTGTTGGAAGAAGGTGTTTGCTATGACCAGTATGTTCTCTTGGCAAAAGTCTATTAGCCTTTGCCCTTCTTCATTCTGTACTCCAAGGCCAAATTTGTCTGTTACTCCAGGTATTTCTTGACTTTCTAGCTTTGCATTCCTGTCCCCTATAATGAAAAGAACATCTTTTTAGGGTGTTATTTCTAGAATGTCTTGTAGGTATTCATAGAACCTACATATATCTTGGATTACCATGATATTGAGTGGTTTGCCTTAGAAACAAAAAGAGATCATTCTGGTTTTTTAATTTATTTTTATTTTACAAAACTGTATTGGTTTTTCCATACATCAACATGAATCCACCATGGGTGTCAGACTCTTTTGTTGACCATGATGATTATTCTGTTTCTTCTAGGGGATTCCTGCCCATATTAGTAGATATAATGGGCATCTGAGTTAAATTCACCCATTCCAGTCCATATTAGTTCACTGATTCCTGGAATGTCAATGTTCACTCTTGCTGTCTCCTGTTTGACCACTTCCAATTTGCTTTGAGTCATGGACCTAACATTCCAAGTTCCAATGCAATATTGCTCTTTACAGCATCGGGCTTTGCTTCTATCACCAGTTACATTCACAACCGGGTGTTGTTTTGGCCATGGCTCTATTTTTAAGTGAGTAAAACACTTTTCATTTGTTCCTGATCATAGATCTATTGTTTTCACAAATTGACCCAGAAAGTGATTATTCTCATTTATAATTCAATATTCTTTTATTTGTGTTTCAGTATCTCTTTTGTGTAGCATCTTATTTCCATGTTGTATTATAAATGTCTCAAATGGTTTTTGCTGCAAAATCAGTTCCAACACAATCTTTTCAAATATATTTACTATTCATTGCACTTAGGACTCCTTCCTCTGTGACTTCAATACAGTTCAGTTAAATACAATTAAATTCACATTTATGGGGCACACGCTAGATACTGACCTCTTTTAGGACCTGAGAGGTCCATAATTGGGAAGACATTTTCAGTGCACCTGGAAATTTGCTACTATGACAGGAGACTAAGGTGAGGTGAAGGGAGGTGAAGTCGCTCAGTCGTGTCTGACTCTTTGTTACCCCGTGGACTGTAACCTACTAGGCTTCTCTGTCCATGGGATTCTCCAGGCAAGAATACTGGAGTGGATTGCCATTTCCTTCTCCAGAGGATCTTCCCAACCCAAGGATTGAACCCGGGTCTCCCGCATCAAAGGCAGACGCTTTAACCTCTGAGCCACCAGGGAAGTACTCTAATATATGGAAGTCTTTGGTGAATGCAGTATAACAGCTTTGAACAAAGTATTACAATGAAGCAGAAGAAGCAATTCATTTGACTAAGAAGAGGAACATGGAAAGTTTCATTTTGAAGTGGAATGTGTGATAAATATGATATAATATGCCATATATTATGCATAATATTTTTGAAATAACTGTACATAAGTCCTTTCCAAATCTTCAGTATACTGTTCATTGTTCAGAGTCATGAATATTTTAACTTGATAACTTCAGAATAAACTAAATGACTTCAGGACTTCTTGATTTAATTTAAATTTTTGCCTTCTAGTTTTCTGGGTTTGCACATTTGTTGGAGACACCTAGTTTCATAGAATAAGTGCAGAGGAAGTATTATGGCTAATATGTTACAATATTGTTTCATTGGACATATCACTTGGTCCATGAAACATGGGCTTTTTTCCTCCAGTAAATAAGATAAGTTCCATTTCAGCATAGGTGGTAAACATTATACACAAAAATATGGATACATGAAAATACACAGCACATTTGGATAAACCAACACTTTGCCCTGGTTTATATTAGTCATCTGTTATCTGAAAGTATTTATTTTCTTTCCTTCAAAATATGGCTGAAAATTCATGTCATAAAGGAAGTATGTTTCAGCTATTCTATTAAAATTCTCTATTAATCAATCTCAGCAATCTCGCCTCTGTCAGTGATAAATGTAGCATTATATAGGGCTTCCCTGGTGACTCAGAGGTTAAAGTGTCTGCCTGCAATGCAGGAAAACTGGGTTTGATCCCTGGGTCGGGAAGATCCCCTGGAAAAGGAAATGGCAATGTACTGCAGTATTCTTGCCTGGAGAATCCCATGGACTGAGGAGCCTGGTGGGCTACAGTCCATGGGGTCACAAAGAGTCGGACACGACCGAGCGACTTCATTTTCACTTTTCACTTTCCTGCACTGGAGAAGGAAATGGCAACTCACTCCAGTGTTCTTGCCTGGAGAATCCCAGGGACGGGGGAGCCTGGTGGGCTGCCGTCTATGGGGTCGCACAGAGTTGGACATGACTGAAGCGACTTAGCAGTAGCAGCAGCAGGAGATATC